>CM035848.1:287739532-287823332 GCA_020510985.1 Pholidichthys leucotaenia | reverse complement strand
GAAGCAGGGTTTGGGGACGAGGGGGATGACTCGCCTATCACAGGGGCTGAGGTCGCCAAGGTGGTTAAAAATCTCCTTGGTGGCCGGGCCCCGGGGGTGGACGAGATTCGCCCCGAGTACCTTTTACATTATATGAAATTATTTTGGTTACACCCTGTTTCTCCATTGTGTTGTTTTGTTTAGTATAACTGTGTGGTGGCCCTCATTTGTGCTACTCAGAAACTGAAAGAACATTAAAAACAAGAAAAACATTAAGAACACAGTGTAAAAAACTTTAAAACAAAAAGCTGTCATAAGAACTTCCTGAGCTGAGGTCTTTTTAAAGACCCTGGAAGAGCCTTGATGGAGTGAAGGCCCTGAGGGAAATTCCTCAAACTCTGTTACGTGTTGAGGGCCCTATCTTACCACTGAAAGTAGTCCCATGCTTTTAACGTGACTTTCAGAACCCAATCCAAACTTGTAATGATTTTTTTTTTCCTTTTATGCCTAAACCCTGTGAAATTGTGTGCACCCTCCCACCCCCATCACATCAAACATTCACGCAAAAACAGTATTTGTTAGTATGAGGAGAACATGTGGATTATTGTCACATTTCTATTTTAACAAGTTTTTTTTTTTTTTAATTACAAAGACTTATTTGTTTCAAATAATATGATTGTTCCATGAAATGTTTTACCACATGCTGAATATGCATCTCCTTTAATGTTTGTTACCTTGTATGAGGGGGGTTGGATGTGCGGATTGATTCAAGAGAAAGGAAAAAAAAAAAAAGGTCGCTATTCCAACCTGAAAACGGATAGTTTATCCGCGACGCTCTGGCGCTGGGTTTCCCGCTGCTGGTCCGTGAATTTTGAGAGTCTTTGTGTTGTCCATGTTTGCGCTTTGATCTTCTCACTCGGGTCTGCTGCGGGTTTATATACTGTTACCGGGAGCCCTCTTTTCGCCATGTCAGCTGTTGCTTCTTCCGCCGAATTATAGAGACACGTTTCATCGCCGTAGAAGACCCTTAACTTCGCAGGAAATGGAGTCTGAAAGCGCAGTTTCTTCTCTCTTAACACCTTTTTCGCGTCATTGTATTCCCTGCGCTTTTTAAGGACCTCCGGGGCGTAATCGTGTTCCACGTAGACTTTTCTCTCCTGGTGCATGAATCTTTTTTTCTGCCAGGCCAATCTTACAACCTCTTGTTTTATTTTGAAATTGGAAAATCTTACCAACACCGAACGTGGGGGCGCTTCCGCTGCCGGCCTAGCGGCTAATGAACGATGTGCCTTTTCTATCTTCAAGTCGGTGGTTTGTGGAATATCCAATTTCTCTCTTAGTAAGGATTCCACTCATTCTGCCATTGAGTTAAAACCATTTTCGGTTCCTTCTATCAGACCATGAATTCTTATGTTGTCTCTTCTTTGTTTTCCTTCTTGGTCGGTTAGCTTAGCCTCTATAGCTGCTTGTCTTTTGCGTAGGTCTAGCACAGAATCTTCGAGCACTTTTATTCGATCCTCTGTTTCCAAGATTCGGTTCTCGGCCTGGTCCACTCTGCTGTTTGTCCTTTTCAATTCTTCTCTGAATTCACGAAATTCGGCCGTAACTTCTCGGCGAAATCGTCGTAGCTCCTCAAATAGTGATTTCAGGCTAACCCTTTTGTTAGCTATCACCAGTTCCTCGTCTTCTGAACGGAGATCTTCCAGTTCAGATTCTCCGGCCGATACGTGTCCTGGCCTGGAGAATTTCAGTTTCTTCTGTTTTCCTTTAGACATGATGATTTTGTCTTTTGATTTTCACTCCTCCAAAAATCCGTTAAGTTTGATTTTCAAGGTGTTATCCTGGATTGGGTCTGAGAGCTTCAGTGTTAAGCTGCAGTCGCCATGGCGTCCAGACCGGAAGTCGTCAGTTTTTTGATTTAAAGTTTTTTATACTATGTTCTTAATGTTTTTTATGTTCTTAATGTTCTTTCAGTTTCTGAGTAGCAAAAAAGAGGGCCACCACACTGTTATACTAAATAAGACAACACAATGGAGAAACAGGGTGTAACCAAAATAATCTCATATAATGTAAAAGGGATCCTGAATCCAGTTAAAAGATCCAAGATTCTAGGCAAAATGAAAAAAGACAAAGCAGGAATAATATTTTTACAGGAAACCCACCTAACAGACGTGGAGCACACTAAACTCAATAGACAAGGGTTTAAAATGATCTCTTCATCTTCATATAAGTCAGGGTGGAGGAGGGGGGTAGCGACATTGATCTCAACCAAAATTATATTTGAAAAAAAATCAGAACACAAAGATAAAGAAGGGAGATACAGTATGGTACTTGGGCGGCTAGAGGGAGAAGATATCACCCTGCTGAATGTATATGCACCTCCAGGGGCTAATTGGAAATTTTATAAAAATGTATTTGACCTAATGATAACTAAAGCCCAAGGTTTAGTGATATGTGGTGGAGACTTCAATCTAAGACTGAAACCATACTGGGATGCATCAGGTAATTCTCCACATCAAAATAACAAAGTAGAAAAACTCGGATGCTGCTAAAAGAAATGGGAATATGTGACGTGTGGAGGGAATTCAACCCCAGTGTAAAAGATTATACATTTTACTCAGCACCACATTCATCACACTCAAGGATTGACTATTTTTTTTTTATGTTTAATAGAGACATTGGAAGAGTAAAAACATGTAAAATAGGACTGATGGATCTCTCTGACCACAGTCCGATCTATATGGACTTAAGTATCCAAAAATACACAAATAACACATTTTCTTGGAGGTTAAATTCAAATGTGCTGAAAGGACCACTGAAAGATGAATTGGAATCAGATATTCTCAGATATTTGGAAGAAAATGATAATGGAGAAGTATCCCCTTTAATACTGTGGGATGCATGCAAAGCTGTAATAAGCGGAAAGATTATCGCAAAACTGGCAATCCAAAAGAAACTGAGACAAGAAAAACTAATTGCATTAGAGTCAGAACTTAAGAACCTAGAAAAAGAGCACAAAGATAACACTCATTCTAATGACTCGCTCAAAATTAAGGAAATTAAAAAACAAATAAATGAGATCTACACAATAGAAATCCAGAAGAAACTTACATTTCTGAAACAAAAATACTATGAAACAGGTAGCAAATCGGCAAAATTGCTAGCCTATAAATTGAGGAAACAACAAACGGAGAGAGCAATCTACAAAATCAGAGACCCAGTATCAAAGGAAATAAAATTTAGAATTCAGGATATTCTTAAAAGCTTCGAGAACTACTATAAGAACTTGTACTCCCTCAAAAAACATAAAAACGCATCCGAAGCATTCCTAAACACATTAAACCTTCCCCAACTTACTGAGTCACAAAATAAAACACTACTGTCAGAAATACAACCTAAAGAATTAGAAAAAGCAATTATGAAACTTAAAGCTAACAAATCCCCAGGAGCAGATGGCTATACAGTAGAGTGGTACAAAACCTTTAAACAGCAACTATCTCCTCTCCTCCTGAAAACATTTAACTATGTCCTCCACACAGGGGAAATCCCCCCTCCTGGAGAGAAGGGGTCATTGCAGTCATACCTAAACCTGAAAAGAATAAACTAGACTGCTCCAACTACAGACCAATCAGTGTGTTAAATCAGGACTATAAGCTTTTTACCACTATCCTTGCCAAAAGGTTAGAAAATATACTGACAAACCTAATTCATTTAGACCAAACAGGTTTTATAAGATAAAGACAGACACAAGACAACATTAGACGCACTTTACACATAATTCATCATATAAAAAAATATAACTTAAATGCAGTCATATTGGGATTAGATGCTGAAAAAGCATTTGATTCGGTTGACTGGTCTTTCCTATATAGAATCTTATCCAGTTTCAATTTTCATAACAACTTCATTAGAACTATCCAGGCATTATATAAAAAACCAACAGCTAAAATAAGGATTAACGGTAAATTATCATCATCTTTTGAACTGGAAAGAGGATGTCGTCAGGGCTGCCCCTTGTCTCCACTGCTCTTTGCAATCTTCATAGAACCTCTGAGCCAATGGATAAGACAGAATCAAAAAATTCGAGGTATTACACTTGGTCAGAAGGAACACAAAATAGCACTCTTTGCTGATGACATTTTAATATACCTAGGGAAGCCGGACACCTCTTTTCTAGAACTAATCTCAGTTTTTTCAGAGTATGGAGATTTATCGGGGTACGAATTAAACATGCATAAAACCCAAGTTTTAACATTCAACTATGACCCAAATCAATATTTACTAAGCAAACTCAAAACTAACTGGGAGATGGAATCTATGAAATATCTGGGGGTCAATATCCCGAAACAACTCAACAAAATTATAACACTAAACTATGACCCACTGATGGCAAAAATAAAATCTGATCTAGCAAGATGGAATATGATACCATTCTTGGGTATCGCACAAAGAATTGAAGCAGTCAAAATGAATATACTTCCACGTCTTCTATACCTTTTCCAAACAATACCGGTAGAACCTCCCCAAAAAACATGGCAAGAACTGTAGGGTTCCTACAGCTAAACAAAGACAAAGGTGGGCTTGCGCTGCCAAATATCAGAGACTATTTTAAAGCCGCACAAATTAAAACTTTAGTAAAGATATGTAACCCAGTCTACACTGCACAATGGAAGGAGATGGAATGCCAAATAACAAGTGACATCCCCCTACAGGCGATAATAGGGAACAATGCCTTACCTAAACTTTTGAATAACACTAACCCGTGGATAGAGACCCCGCTAAAAATTTGGTTTAAGATAGCCAGAGAGAATCAAACTAAAGAACCCTATTGATTACTGCAATGGATTGCCTATGATCAAGACTTTACTCCTAATAAAACAGACACTAGATTTAAAAAGTGGAAAGAGAACGGACTGATAAAATTTACGATTTTTTTAAAGGGCAAATTTTAAGAAGTTTTGAAGATTTGAAAAAACAAGGCCTAGTAAATCAAGACCTTTACAGGTTCTTTCAGCTTAGACACCACATAAACAAAATACTTAAAAAGGAGGATTTGGAAAGGGCCCAGTCAGGTGTTCTGAAGGTTTTCTTAATGGTGTGGGCTATATTAATCATATATTCCATAACCTACATATTGTCACGCCGCGCCGCTCATCAGCGGCGCCACCTGCTCGCACACCTGCTCGTCATCAGCGGCGAGGGATATAAGCCGCCTCGCCCTGAGCTTCGGCCTGAAGCCGTCAGATTTCGCTCATCATCATTGCTGTGAGAACTACTACCTCTTCAGCCATCATTTCGGTAAGAAGCCCTTACCTTTTCCCTTTGAAGTCTGCTCCCCTGTGCACAGGTGGATTTCCCGGCGGCGGACTTTTCCTCTCCGTCTCCATCTCCTCGCTGCTGCACCGGGCCCTGCAGGTGGCTGTCTACCGGGTCTCGTCCCTTGCTGTGCCAGCCATCTATCCCATCCAAGTAAGCTCTTCTCTCGCTATCATATCTCCTGTGTTGGTGTGTGCCCGTCACCCTTCTCCTTGTGCTTTTCCCATAGGGTTGTCCGGCTGTACGGTCTCCTGCCTCTGTGCCCGAAGCAGACGCCGCCACCAACACATCTACATCTCGCAGACACACATCCATTCACTCCTGTTGCTAATAAACTATTTGAACTACTCTGAGCCTGTGTGTGTGCGTCTCCTGAGCCGTGCGTTATGTCAGTACGGCTTCAGCAGAGCGGCTTGGCAGACGGCGGGCTCGCACACCGGTTTTCCACTCTCGAGGCTCGAGTGGATCAGATAGCCTATCAGCAACAGGTGATTTTTAATCAATTGTTAAATTTAACTAACCGGTTGGGCCGCTTGGACCCCCAACAGCCATTCCCCCTGGCTCGTCAGGGTGGCGCGGCTCCTGCTGCTCCAGTGGCCGTCCAGCAGGCTCCGAGTGCACCGGTTCGGCTCACACCCATTCCAACCCCCGCCCGCTTTAGCAGTAAGCTCGGCGGAGCGCGGGGGTTTATTATGCAGTGTGAGTCCGTTTTCCACCGTGTGCCCGGAGACTTTCCCTCAGATCATAGCCGAATTGGTTATATCGGGAATCTCCTGGAGGGGCGAGCATTAACATGGACCTACGCCGTTATGGCGAGGCCCAGTTATGCCGCCCTCACATATGACCAATTCGTGAGGCGCTTCCTGGAGGTCTTTGACCATACTCCTACCGAGACGGTCCAGGTCGATCGGCTTCTCGCCCTCCAGCAGGGAAGCCGGTTGGCAGCGGACTACGCGGTCGACTTCCGGGTAGTGGCGGAGGAATTAGGCTGGGAGGAACGCTCCCTCTGCGGCCTTTTTCTCCGCAGCCTCAATGATGATCTGAGGGATGAACTGGCTGGGCGGGATATCCCTGAGACGCTAGCGGAGCTGACATCCTTAGCGATTAGTTTGGACAACAGGCTGCGCGAGCGCTCCTTGGGACGGAAGTCATCTTCTTCTCGCCCTCGTGGAGTCTCGCCGCGCCTGTCCCAAGCTCGCCCCCTGGCGGCGCCGCCACCATCGTGCCCCGAGGAGTCGGAGCCGATGGTGACGGGCTGGACAAAGCTTTCCCCTGCGGAGAAACAACGCCGCCGCGAGTTGGATCTCTGCATGTATTGCGGAGATGACCAACACACGGTGAAGCTTTGCCCACAGAAAGCCAGTCGGCGGGATCCGCGAGTCACTGTAGGGGGCCTCGCGGATGTCAACCGGTTAAATACTCTCACTCAATTGAAGCTGCCCATCCGTTTCTGCCACAACCCCACTGGGCATCTCACCCACGCACTGGTGGATTTGGGCGCAGAAGGCAGCTTTATTTCACAAAGCCTGGCAACCCGATTGGGCATCCGCTGCCAGGCACTCAAAAACCCCATCTCCCTGGTCAACCTCTCCCGTGCTTCCCTTGGGAGAGTCACGCACCAGACCATCCCGGTCCCGGTGATCATCTCTGGAAACCACCGGGAGGAGATAACCTTTCTCATCCTGCCCAACTCTGTGTCGCCCGTCATCCTGGGGTATCCCTGGCTACGCCTCCACAACCCTGTCCTGGATTGGAAGTCAGCTGGGGTGTCGGCATGGAGCACGTTCTGCATGGGCACCTGTCTTCAGTCCGCTGCCTGCTCTCCGTCCGCTTCTTCCCCTGCTACGGACGCTGCACCCCCGGACCTGTCCCTGGTGCCTCTGGAATTTCACGACCTGGGTATGGTATTTAGCAAGACCAAAGCTATGTCTCTCCCTCCTCATCGGCCCTATGACTGCGCCATCAACCTCCGCCAGGGGGCACCCTTACCTTCTGGTCGGCTCTACAGTCTGTCGGCGCCGGAGAAGGAGACGATGAACGCCTACCTTAAGGAGTCGCTGAGCGCGGGGATAATTCGCCCATCGTCATCACCCGTGGGGGCAGGGTTCTTCTTCGTTGGAAAGAAGGACGGATCCCTCCGCCCCTGCATAGACTATCGGGCTCTAAATGACATCACGGAGAAGGATCGTTACACCCTGCCCCTCATGGACACTGCTTTCCACTCCCTCCAGGGGGCGACCTGGTTCACCAAGCTGGATCTACGCATCGCGTACCACCTCGTCCGGATCCGGGAGGGAGATGAGTGGAAGACAGCCTTCCGTACCCCGAACGGCCACTTTGAATACATGGTAATGCCGTTCGGGTTGACCAACGCTCCTGCCGTCTTTCAGTGCCTCATCAATGACGTCCTCCAGTACTTCATCGGCCTCTTTGTGTTCGTCTACCTGGACGATATACTCATCTTCTCCAAGTCCAGGGACGAGCACCAGGTCCATGTGAGGCGGGTCCTCCAAAGACTGCTGGAGAACCGGCTATACGTGAAGGCTGAAAAGTGTGAATTTTATGCTAGGACTACATCCTTCCTGGGATTCATCATCTCACACGACCAGGTGCGTCCAGACCCAGAGAAGGTGAAGGCGGTGGTAGAATGGCCTACACCTGCATCGAGGAAACAGGTGCAACAGTTCGTTGGTTTCGTGAACTTCTACCGCCGCTTTGTCCCTAACTTCAGCTCCATCGTCGGACCACTGACCCGCCTCACGTCCCCTAAGGTCCCGTTCCGGTGGACCGAAGAGGCCGCACCTGCCTTTCAGGTGCTGAAGGTGGAGTTCTCCTCCTCCCGGGTCCTTCGCCAGGTCGACCCCGCGCTGCAGTGCATCGTGGAGGTGGACGCCTCGGACACAAGAGTGGGGGCGGTGCTATCTCAGCGGTCGCCTGACGACGGCGCCAAATGGCCCTGCGCCTTCTTCTCCCGGCGCTTGTCCCCGGCGGAGAGAAACTACAACGTGGGGGACAGAGAGCTCCTGGCCATCAAGCTCGCGCTGCAAGAATGGCGCCACTGGCTAGAGGGGGCGGACCTGCCGTTCGTGGTCCTGACGGACCACAAGAACTTGGAGTACCTTCGATCTGCCAAGCGCCTGAACGCCCGCCAGGCGCGCTGGTCCTTTTTCTTCGCCAGGTTCCAGTTTTCCATCACCTTCAGGCCTGGCTCCAAGAACGGCCTGCCCGACGCCCTCTCTAGGCAGTTCGCCCCCGAGGAGTCGGAGGACACGCTCCACACCATCCTGCCCAGGTCGTGCATCGTGGGAGCCATCTCCTGGGACATTGAGGGCAAGATCCGGAAGGCGCAGGAAGTGGAACCTGACCCTGGCGGCGGACCGGAGGGGAGGCTGTTCGTGCCATCTGCAGTTCGAGGAGAGGTCATCCACTGGCTACACACCTCCAAGCTCACCTGTCACCCTGGCTCCTCCCGGATGATAAACCTCCTCCAGCGGTCCTTTTGGTGGCCGGGCCTGCGGAGGGATGCGGCCCGCTATGCCCGGGCTTGTCCAATTTGTGCCACCAACAAGTCGGGAAACGCCCCTCCAGCGGGTCTGCTCCAGCCCCTGCCCGTCCCTGGCAGGCCCTGGTCGCACATCGCTTTGGATTTCGTCACCGGACTCCCAGTCTCTAATTCCTACGACACCATCCTGACCATCGTGGACCGCTTCTCCAAGGCTGTGCACTTCATTCCCCTACGAGGTCTTCCAACTGCCCTGGAGACGGCGGATCTCCTCATCCAACACGTGGTCAGGCTGCACGGGATTCCAGTGGACGTGGTCTCGGACCGGGGGCCCCAATTTTCCTCTGAGGTTTGGAGATCGTTCTGTAACGCCATCGGAGCCAAGGTGAGCCTCTCCTCCGGCCATCACCCCCAATCCAACGGGCAGTGTGAGCGGACCAACCAGGAGCTGGAGGCTGCGCTCCACTGTGTAACAGCATCCAAACCCACGTCCTGGAGTAACCATCTTGCCTGGGTTGAATACGCCCATAACACCGCTCGCTCTTCTGCCACAGGGATGTCCCCCTTCAAGGCGTCCCTGGGTTATGACCCCCCGCTGCTCCGGACAGAGACTCTCAAGGACAGAGACTCTCAACCGCCAGTGAAGAACAAAGACGTTCCCAGACACTGCGGTGGAGACCGGAGGAGCTACCCTCACCCCCCCCAGGGCGAAGAGAGGAAGTACCAAGATAATGGGGGGATTAAGATAATGAGGGATGTCAGCCTTTGATATGCATGTCTTTTGTTATGTGCAAGTATAAAGTCAGAGAGCCGGAGGTATTCGGTCTCTTTTTCCTTCTGCTGCTTCTGCACTTAGATGAGACTTGTTAGAAGAGCTGATAATAAACTTTGGTTTATATATCATACCGCCTCGTTCTTCCAAGCTCTTCTACAAATGGCATATAAGGGGATCAGGGATCAGACGCATTTCTAAAATATACCAAGGTCTTCAAGACTTAAAAGGAGACAACACATCATATATGAAAGAGAGATGGGAAAAAGAGGGGAATTTCACTTTACAACTGGAAATATGGGAAAAGCTAAATAAACAACAATGGAAAAGTACCTCATCCCTGCAGTGGAGAGAATTTGGATGGAAAAATTTGGCAAGATTTTTCAGAACACCTGCACAAAACAAATTTACTCGTAAGGGGTTGAATTGTTGGCGCTTGTGTGGTGAAGAGACTGCAAATAATTTTCATGTGTTTTGGTCATGCCCAGTTATCCACCAATATTGGACCAATGTACAGACAATATTGGGGAAAATATTCAAAATAACAGTCCCCTTTTCTTTTGTAACTTTGTATTTGGGTTTACTACCGGAATCACTGGAAAGACGAGGAGTAAAATACTTATTCACTGTTTTAATATTGGCAAGTAAAAAAGCTCTAACTAAAAAATGGATGTTGAAGGATTGTCCTAAACCTGAAGATTGGATTAATGTGATTCAAGACATTTACTAGATGGAAAAGTTGACATTCGCACTGAGACAGGACATGGATGGGTTCTTGATCTTTTGGCAACCCTGGATCGCATATGTGTCTTCCATCAGATCTAATCTTTGACAAATACCATTTCAATAATGGCACCTGTCTTTGTTCCAATGCTACTCAGATGCTCTTTTATTTTTATTTTTATTTATTTTATTTTAATTTTTTTGGTCTTTTGTTTTGTTTTTGTTTTTTGTTTTTTCTTGTTTTGTTTTTTGTTTGTTTGTTTTTTGTTCTTTCTTTAATTCTCTTTTTCTTTCACTTAAAAAAGAGGGTGTTGTAATAACTATTCTTCCAATGTTGTCAAAAAACAAAAAAAAGGGAACATGATGAAAATGTAAACAATGCAATGCTGTAATGACATGTATACCCTTTACAAAAACTTAAAAAAAACAAACAAAAAAAACATCATTTTAATAATGCTAACTGACTTAAAAGTACATTTCTAACTACACTATACCATACAATATGTCGTTAAGCATACAATTTCATTTGATCACATTTAGATCTTAATTCAAACAAGCAGAGTATTTGCAACCAACCTAATTAAGACTTGAACTAAAAACAATCAATCTGAATACAACTGGGAGCATTTAAGAATAAAAATCTTTGGATTTCTTAATGAAGTTCTGCCTGCGAGATCACCTGCATTCAAACATTCATGGGATGGACCAGATTCCATACAAAAATGTTAAAATTTTGCTTTGGCTTCATCTTTAAGAGGTTGCTGTTCCAGTTAAAAGTCTCAAGTGTTGAAGAGTCCACCTTTGTCTAAAACGGCCAAGTCAGTATACCACAAAAGGCTCAAAGTCGCTAAAATAATCCAAAGGTTAAACCGGCTGTTGGTGTCATTTAAACCCTGCATAGCATCGACGAAATGGAACTGGCGTTTCACTGTGAAACGGATGGCAGCGAGTTATTGCAAACGAGCAACTTTAAAACACACATAACGGGAGACGGTCGGTGCACGCCATGAAGGCAACAGCATTGAACCTCTGCTCCCGGCACGGTCATATTGAAAAAGCCCTTAAAACGCGAAAACCTATAGAACTACCAGCTCAAGACGATCAACTAAAAGGGCAATGGTAAAAGGCAAGTCAAAAACCAAGAAACAGGCTGAAACTATGGAGTTTGATACCGAAGAAACTGAAGCTAACGACAACAGCGTCGGTTTGGCTAGTGCTGGTGCCAACAAAATGGAGGAAGACGACAGCATTGATTTGAAGGCGATACTGATGGAAATCAGGGACTTCAGGAAAGAAAATATGCAACAGTCGAATGAAGTTAAAGCAGAAATCAGCAAGATTAATGCAAGACTCGAAACAGTGGAGGGACGCATTTTGGAAACGGAGGAACGAGTGGAAACAATAGAGGAGGTGATTACAGAGCTTGTGAAACTCCAGTCTAAGCTACAGGCCCAAATCACCGACCAGGAGGGGCGTTCTCGTAGAAATAATGTACGGATATATGGCGTGATTGAAAACGAGGAGAAAGGTGCTCCGACTATGATAGACTTTGTTGAAAATCTTCTGAGGGAAAAGCTCCAACTGCCCTCGACACTGGACTTGCATATTGAACGCGCACACCGCGCCCTGTCGGCAGTTCCCCCAGCCGGAGCACCACCTCGGTCCATCATTGCACGCTTTACCAGTTACAAGAGCAAGGAAGAGGTGCTCAGGAAAACTTGGCAAATGAGGGGATTCCAGTGGAAGGGCAAACAGATTAACCTTGATCACGATTATGCACCTGACGTCCTTAAGCAGAGACAGACATACGCAGAGGCTAAAAAGATCCTAAAACAACGAGGGGTACGTTTCCAGACCCCGTTTCCAGCTAAACTCCGAGTGTTCTACCCAGACGAAACAAAACTTTATAACACCGCTGAAGATGCAACTAAAGACATGTTTGACAGAGGATTCCCAGTCACTGTCTACAAGCCACCGGAGACACTGATGGCACGGATTCAGAAAAAAGCGTGGACCACTAAACGAAGCACAAGAGGAGAGCGACGCACACCGCTGGATCCGAGCCAGACTGGACCGTCATCAATAAAGGAGAAACTGCAACAATACAGAAGGGAATCCATGTAAAAACGCCAATATAAATCTGCTGATCATTTTATAACCCAGTTACAGGTAATCTGATTTAATAATGACTTATCCGTGGTTTATTTTATTTTTTATTTTATTTATTTATTTTTTATTTTTTATATATATACATGGTTTTTCTATTAAGAGATAATACAATAACTAAACACGAGAAATGAGTGAAACCTAAGACTTATTGCCAATCTAAATCAGCTGCCGGGAAATGGCTGTTCAGGCATAATATGGAGGAAAGGCGTGACGATGGACGCTCCACTAGAGGGCCCACCCTGACACAAGTGGCTTACCCTCTTAAAGACTCACAACATCAGGTCTTACAGGGTTTGTTTTTCTTTAAACCCCACAAACGGAAATCCTGGTTTATTTCCTCAAATGTTTGTTACTGTTTTGTTTGGCTGCAGTTCAGAGCAGCACTGTTTGGACAAGTGGTATACTTATGTTTATTAAGGAAGAGAAAAAGAAAACCAAATTATAGCCAACAATCAGACTATCAATGTCATCTCCTTTAATGTAAATGGAATTATCAGCCCACAAAAAAGGTCCAAAATACTCTCCAAACTCAAAAAAGAAAAGATACATGTGGCCCTTCTGCAAGAAACGCATGTATTAGACCAAGAACTCAAAAAGCTTAAACGAGGTTTTTATAAGTATGTCTATGGATCATCATACAAACTTGGCCACCGTAGAGGTGTTGCAATCCTCATTTCACGACAGATTTGTTTTGAATATTTATCTGACAAGAAGGATAAAGAGGGGCGATATATATTAGTAAAAGGAAAAATTGATGGCTCATTAGTAACTATTCTCAACATATACGCACCACCAGGAAGTAATTGGAATTTTTATAAACAGATGTTCGAAATGATGGTATCTGAAACTGAAGGAATGTTGATATGTGGAGGAGACATGAATGTACGGTTGTCAAAACTGGACAGTTCTAAGAATGACTCCGCACAAAAAAAATCAATAATAAAGAAAATAAACAGTATCATGAGTGAAACCGGAATTATCGATATCTGGAGAGATTTTAACCCTTCTGGACGTGATTATACACATTTTTCTGCCCCCCATTCTACATATTTGAGAATTGATTACTTCTTCACATTTAATAAAGACAGATATAAGATTAAAACAAGTGATATTGGCACAATTGATCTGTCAGATCACTCTCCAATATATTTATCTATCTGTATGAATGATACTCGCAAAACCACAACTTGGAAACTTAATTCCAATATTTTGAATGATTCAAAAATGAAAGAGAAATTAAAAGAAGAAATTGATGAATACTTTAAGGAAAATGATAAGGGGGAAGTGTCACCATCCATTTTATGGGATGCTTTTAAAGCGGTTATAAGAGGCAAAATTATTGCCAGCACCTCTTTCATTAAAAAACAAAAAAAAGAAAAACTCGAAAAAGTACAAATGGATCTTAAGGAACTACAAAGACAACACAAAATTACTTTAAACAATGACAAACAATATGAAATAAAAAGATTACAAAAAGAAATTGATAACATATATTCTGATGAAACGCAAAAAAAGCTCATCTATCTTAAACAAAATTATTATGAGGCTGGAGGGAAGTCAACGAAATGGCTAGCTTTTAAACTAAGAAAACAACAGGCTGATAACACAATTTATAGAATAAAAAATCCCAAAACTGGGATTACACATGATGATATTACAGAAATTCAGGAGAGTTTTGTAACCTATTACAAAGACCTTTACTCACAGCCTAAATTAAACAATGGTGACCACACTGAAATCTTTTTAAGTTCACTAAATCTCCCCGGTGTCACTGAACAGGAGAACAGTAACCTAATAAAAGAAATCACAAATAAAGAAATCAATGATGCAATTACAAGACTAAAACCACATAAAAGCCCTGGCCCAGACGGCTACTCTGGTGAATGGTATAAGACCTACAGGGAGGAATTAATTCCAAGACTGAGGGAAGTGTGTAACTGGGTGTTGAAGGGAGGGGATCCACCTCCCTCATGGAAAGAAGTGATTATCACTGTCATCCCAAAAGAGGGAAAAGATAAATTGAATTGTAGCCAGTATCGACCAATATCAGTCTTAAACTTAGACTACAAAATATACACATCCATAATAGCAAAGCGACTTGACAATATTATACCCAGACTTATTAATCATGATCAAACTGGTTTTATCCTCCAGAGGCAGACCCAAGACAGTATTAGAAGGACCCTCCACGTTATACACCATATTAAAAAAAATAAGATTGAGGCATTGCTTATGGGTTTAGATGCTGAAAAAGCATTTGACTCAGTGAGATGGGCATTTCTTTACAAAGTTTTGAATAAATTTGGATTTCACCATATAATCATTAAGGCCATCCAGGCAATTTACCACAAACCAACAGCCAAAATAAAAATAAATGGTAGTCTTTCAAAACCAGTCTCACTTGAAAGATCATGTCGCCAGGGCTGCCCCCTTTCACCAATTTTATTCACTTTATTTATTGAACCGCTTAACCAATACATTAGACAAGATAATTTAATTGAGGGAATTGATATACATGGGGACATTCAGAAGATATCACTTTTTGCAGATGATGTCCTAATTTATTTAGGTCAACCAAATAAATCTCTACCTAGATTGATGGAGCTATTAGAGCAGTTTGGATCACTTTCAGGTTACAAATTAAATATTGAAAAAACACAAATTATGACCTTAAATTACCAACCCTCAATGGAGTTAAAAAATAAATACGATTTTAAATGGGACAAAGACTCCATGAAATATCTTGGCGTGATATTAAGTAGAGACACTGGAAAGTTGTTTGAAAAGAATTATGGCCCATTAAATTCCAAAATAAAATTGGATTTAAGAAAATGGAGTCTAATACCAACTTTAGGACTAATTAATAGAATAGAATCAATAAAAATAAACATTTTACCCCAATTACTTTACCTTTTCCAAACTCTCCCAATTGAAGTGTCAAAACAACAATTTGTAGAATGGGACAAGTTGAATTCCCGCTATATATGGCTTGGGAAAAACCTCGAATAAGATACAGTACATTACAACTGCCAAAGGACAGAGGTGGCTTATCTTTGCCATGTATGAGGGACTACTACTACTCTGCCCAATTAAGACCATTGGTTTGCTTATGTGATCCAATGTTCAAATCTAGGTGGAAAGATATAGAGGAAAAAGCCACTAAGGGCCCCCCTATACAAGCAATGATAGCAGACAGGAAATTGCAATCACATTTGAAAGACCCGGATAATCCCTGGCTAAAATTCACTTTTAAGATTTGGAATGACGTAAGTAGAGAGAACAAACTAACCAAGACTGAAATGATGTTAAGATGGTGCGCTTACGACACAGAATTTCTACCAAACCGTAATGACACAAGATTTCAAAAATGGACGTCAGTGGGGCTCACTTCATACTTCACATTTAACCACAAGGGGGAGCTAGCAGACTTCCAAACCCTTAAATCAAAAAAGGGGCTAAATAACCAAGACTTTTTTAGGTACCTACAGTTGAGACATAGATATAATGAAATTATAAGGACCAAGACTGATAAGGAGGATAATAAAATTCTAAATATATTTCAAATGGCCTTTAGCACTACTACTGTTCAGAAAATTATAGCAAGATTTTATCAGGGACTTCAAGCAAACAAATCCACCAATACCCTATATATTAAGAAGAAATGGGAAGAAGAAATAGGATCAGCAATAGATGATAGTGACTGGGAACCAGTATGTACAGTGCAATGGAAAACTACTTATTCAACTATTTGGAGGGAATTTGGATGGAAAAATTTAATTTGTTTCTTTATCACCCCAGTCCAAAAAAAACACCAAAATTTAGGGACCGGTTGTTGAAGACTATGTGGAAATGAAGAGGCTAATCATTATCATGTATTCTGGGCCTGCCCAAAAGTTACCCCATTTTGGAAAGACACACATAAGTGCCTGGAAAAGGTTTTCTCTACCCATGTCCCCTTTGACTTCCTGTACATGTTCTTAGGTTTGGAAATTCCTAACATAACCTCATTTGCAGATAAATATTTAATGAGAATTGTACTATTGTCAGCAAAGAAAGTCTTAACGAGAAAATGGCTCCAAACAGACATACCAAAAATTCAGGATTTACATGATATGGTATACCAGATATTTATGATGGAAAGGATTACCATGTCTTTACGACTACAAAGAGATAAATTTGATAAATACTGGCTTAAATGGACCCAATATACAGGAAACCAAAGGAGAGACTTTAAGTAATCTATCCCATTGAAGGGAAGAAAAGAGCAAAACCAAAAAAATTTAATACCACTTGTCCACTGTTCAGTTTATTTGTTTATATGTTATTTTTTATACTGAAAAAAAAAAAAAAAACTTATGGGAAGATTAATCGAGGGCATTTTCTTGTGTATTATTTTTTTTTTATTTACCTTTGTAATAAAGTACTGCTCTCAATGTAAACAATCTGACCAAGATCACCAATAAAAATATAATTGAAAAAAAAAACACACATAACAAAGTTAAGAGTATTGCAAGAAGAAAAATAGTTTAATATAAAACACAACTGTCTTATCTTGAAATGTCCTTTACAAATGAAGACATTCAAACTGAAGAACGGAGGAAAACATAAAAACCGTCCAAAATATCCAGTAGATTCCACAGAGGCGTTACAATATATATGTATATATTGTGAAGGAATGAAAAGACTGTGGTGTGTGTAAAATAAGACATATTCACGACAGACGGTTTATTACACACTTCACATCTTTCAAGCACAGAACAGAATGACACATTTCAGTAGGCACTCTTCTTTTACCCAAATCACTCCTCACAAGTTTCATGGCATTTCTCTACACACAACATGACATTTGCATTACACTGCATTCAACCCCCTACGTCCTTGACTCCTTCCTGCTATCTCGCCAGGAACCTCCTGAGCATTGTTCTCCCATGGTTATCCACTGTCTCTTGTCTGAGATGCTAAATAATCTGACTCCGCCAAGGTGCTACAAGACGAGACATGAAAAGCCCAAATTGTGCACCAGGAGTGCACCAGACTAAAAGTGGAAAAACACAGATCATACTGCTTATGCAAAGGGCTGCAAACTAACCAAAAAGTTACATGAAAATGACACAAAATCACCAGAAAAAAAGACCCATTTAAGCACAGAAGGTCTGAAATCATGTGAAAATGTTAGAAATGTTACAGAGTCAGACAGTGTTTGCCCCCTTCCTGATTTCTCACCCCTCTGTATGTTTGTCTCACCCAAATGCCCCAGATCATCAAACAAATCCAAATACTAGACAAAAACAACACAAGTAAACACAAAATGCAGGTCCCAAATGAAGGTGCACATCACCAAGAGTAAAAAAAAATCCAAACCTAAGTGCCTCTTATTAACCCCAAATAAAGTTCAGCTGTTCTAGTAGGCTTTTCCTGACATTTTTGAAGTCACATCTTACAGCACAAGCCATGGTCCACATAGAGCTTCCAAAGCATCAGAGGGATCTCACTGGTCAAAGGTACCAGTCAGGAGAAGGGTACAAAAGAATTTCCAAGGCATTAAATATACCATGGAACACAGTGGAGACAGTCATCATCCAAGTGGAGAAAATATGGCACAACAGTGACTTTACCAAGAACTGTATTGTCCCTCCAAAATTGATAAGACAACAAGAAAACTGGTCAGGGTGGCTGCCAAGAAGCCGACAGCAACACTGAAGGAGCTGCAGGAATTTCTGGCAAGTACTGGCTGTTTAGTACATGTGACAACAACAACCTCCCGTCTAGGGTGGCAAGACAAAAGCCTTACCTTACGAAGAAAAACATGCAAGCCCAGCTACATTTTGCAAAAACACATTTGAAATCTCCCAAACACATGTGGGAAAATGTGTTATGGTCCAATGAAACCAAGGTTGAACTTTTTGGCCATAATTCCAAAAGGTATATTTGGTGCAAACACAACACTGCTCATCACCAAAAACAACACCATACCTACAGAGAAGCATGGTGGTGGCAGCATCATGCTTTTGGGCTGTTTTTCTTCAGCTGGAACTGGGGCCTTAGTCAAGGAGGAGGGAATTATGAACAGTTACAAATACCAGTCAGTACTGGCACAAAACCTTCAGGCTTCTGCAAGAAAGCTGAAGATGAAGAGGAACTTCATCTTTCAGCACAACAATGACCCAAAGCACACATCCAAATCAGCAAAAGAATGGCTTCACCAGAAGAAGATTAAGGTTTTGGAATGGCCCAGCCAGAGTCCAGACCTGAATCCGATCAAACATCTGTGGGGTGATCTGAAGAGGGCTGTACACAGGAGATGCTTTCGTAATCTGACAGATTTGGAGCGTTTTTGCAAAGAAGAGTGGGCAAATATTACCATATCAAAATGTGCCACACTGATAGCCTCCTACCCAAAAAGACTGAGTGCTATAATAAAAGCCAAAGGTGCTGCAACAAAGTATTAGTTTAAGGGTGTGCATATTTATGCACACCCTTAATAAACACGATTAATAAACACGATTAATAAACACAATTAGGGATTTTACTCATGTTTTTACGAGATGGACCGCTTCGTGTTGGTTATATCGTTTTCTCAAGAGTGATGATGAACCGACCGTCGATTATAAATAACAGTCTGCTTGGAGCCGCAGACATCATTTGGGACTTTCATAAATTTATGACTTTTTTCTTGTACCCTTTCCCCCCTGTACATTTGTGACTTTTCTTGTTTGGAGCCAGTAAATCAGATCTATGACAGACTTGTGGACATTTCAGCCCAGGAGACAGAGAGAAACATCGCAGAGTTTCCAGCTTGTTCTCTCAGTGGTAGCCCATCATCTCGGAGATGGTACTTTGCTGTTCAGGCTTTTCAAGGTGTCACACAGGTGAGGCATTTAGAAGATTTCAGACTATAGACAGATAAGCCCCTAAAAACTAAAAATAAGATGATGAAAATACCCCAGTGTCAGTCAGTACAGTTTTCAGGTCATGATTTTTGCTTTCTTCCAAACATGGAAAAGTCGTTACCCTTGACGCACATTTATCAGCTTTACAAAAATTTTTAAACCACAGCTGTTGTTCGGTTTGTGCCTTTAGGTTTTGTGCTTTTCATCTTTGTTCTTGAATAGTGACAAGTCAAGTTTTAGTACAAAGTGTTGTCATAAAAACTACCAAATACATATTTACAGTATATGCAGTGCATTCCATCATATACACTTACTCTCAATTGCTAACTTCTCATAACAAAATCTGGTAATGCTTTATGTTTATTTAATCTCCTATTTTCTTGTTCACGTTCAGTGACTGATATTAACCAGTCAGCTGGTGGAATTTGAAGGTGGTCTGTAGCTCAGTCAGTTTTACTAGCCACTTGGACTGGTGGCAACTATAGTAATAATCATTTTGAACCTGTGGTGCTATAATATTAAACACTAATGATTTGCCCACAGTTTGAGGTTGTCATAGCCAGGAGCGGCACTGGGGTTAAGCTCCCAGTGCTCATAAAATGCTCCTTATGGCGTGCGTCTTGAAAAGCCTCTGACAGCTAAGTCCAACTCCTAGCCTGCCCCTGTGGTTTAGTCTCTAAGCCCGGCGGAACTGCTTTTACTAATAGGAGAAGGGGCGAGGGCGGATCTCTGGCGCCTTAAAACCAGATGCTTCGGGTAGATGGTAGCTCGTCAACCTGGGAAGGTAGCCCATCTAGGGGAACGTAAACCCTGATTTCAAACCTCCGCTGCCTTGCGGCACACCCAGTCACGGGAAAGGCTTCGGGAGTCAACCCTGAGGAAAAATCCGGAGTCGGAGCCCCTAAGGCAGTTCTCTGTTGTGCTCAACATCGCTCTGGCAGCTCCTGCGACGGCGCTGGTGCCAAACTGTAGCAGCCCTGCTGTTCCTTTGGATTCATCAGTGACGTGGAGAGGGTGGACATGCTGCATGGGCAACATATTGTCCTCCATATCTTCCTGCCCAGGCTTGAATCCTACCAACGCCCAACGCTGGCAGGTAGAACACCGGATCACTGGAGAGGACACTCCAGCTTCGCCTTTGGCGTAGACAAAACACGGGGAATGACAGTTACCGGTTATAAGCCACCGCTCAATTGGCGTAGAGCGCGGCGCCAGGGGTTGTTCCCAACGGTGGGAGGGATCATCGGCTCTCACTGGACAGCTACCGCCCACCTCAAGCTGGGCAGCCCCCAGCCAGTAAGGTGTTGTCCCGGCACAGCTTGCTTTCTTCATTGGGTGCATGGGGATGAGGAGAAGTCCGAACAGCAGGCTGAGAACCTTCACACCAGGCAAGACAAAAAACCCAAAAGAGACCAACTCTAAAACTGGGAACTTGGAACGTCCGCACTATGATGACAGGACTTGCTGCTAACCTCAAGGACATCAACGACACCAGGAAGACTGCCATCATCAATAATGAGCTGAAGAGACTGGGAGTGGATATCGTCACTCTCCAGGAAACACGGTTGGCTGATGCAGGCACACTGAGAGAGAAGGACTACACATTCTACTGGCAGGGAAAGGGCAGTGACGAACACAGGGAACACGGAGTGGGCTTCGCAGTGAAGAACACCTTGCTGAAGATGGTGGAACCGGGCAGCAATGGCTCTGCACGACTCCTCACCCTCCACCTCAACACCACTCAAGGCCCAGTCACCCTCGTCAGTGTATATGCCCCAACACTGACAGCCACACCAGAGGCAAAAGACGAGTTCTACGAGAATCTTGCAACAACTGTCAGGATCATCTCCAACTCTGAACAACTCATTCTCCTTGGAGACTTCAATGCCAGAGTGGGTGCTGACCACGACTCCTGGCCCTCCTGTCTTGGACCATTTGGCGTGGGCAGAATGAACGACAACGGACAGCGGCTGCTCGAGTTCTGCACATATCACGATCTGTGCATCACAAGCTCGTTCTTCAAGACCAAGCCCCAACACAAGGTTTCCTGGCGACATCCGCGCTCAAAGCACTGGCACCAGCTGGACTTGATCCTGACCAGGCGTACCTCACTGAAGAACGTGCTAATTACCCGTTCGTTCCAGAGTGCAGATTGCGACACAGACCATTCATTGGTGTGCTGCAAGGTCAAGCTGCAGCTGAAGAAATTCCATTGTGCTAGACAGCCTGGAAAGGCACGGATTGACACCAGCAAGATGGCCCAACCAGAACTTGTTGAGCAGTTTGCCTCCACCTTTGAGAAGGAACTTGGTGTACCACAAGAAGGAGAATCTGCAAAGCAGAAGTGGGAAGAGCTGCGAAACACCATCCACCGCACAGCCTTGGCTACCTTTGGGAGGAAGACCTTGAAGTCACAGGACTGGTTTGATGCCAAGTTGACCGAGATGACCCCCGTCATTGAAGCCAAGCGCTCAGCACTTGCTGAGTACAAGAAGTACCCAAACGAGAAGAATCTCCAGATTCTCAGGGCTGCGAGAAGCAAAGTTCAGCAGACTGCTCGGCGCTGTGCCAACGAGTACTGGACTCAGCTCAGCCAAGACATTCAAACCACTGCCATAACAGGGAACATCCGTGGTATGTACGATGGCATCAAGAAAGCACTTGGTCCGGCTCAGAGCAAGACGGCCCCCTCGAATCCTCCACTGGGGAGGTGATTGCAGAAAAGAACAAGCAGATGGAGAGATGGGTGGAACACTACTCCGACCTCTACTCCAGACAGAACACTGTGACACCGTCAGCCCTTGATGCCATCGACTGCCTGCCATCCATGGACGAACTTGACGCCGAGCCAACCATCGACAAACTCAGCAAGGCCATTGATAGCTTGGCCGCTGGCAAGCACCCGGCAACGAAGGCATACCCCCCAACCTGATCAAGCACTGCAAGACCGTCCTACTGCTGCCATTGCATGACGTCCTCTGCCAGTGCTGGAAGGAAGGTGCCGTACCACAGGACATGAGGGAAGCCAAGATCATCACCCTCTACAAAAACAAAGGGGAGAGAAGCGACTGCAACAACCTACAGGGGCATTTCCCTCCTCAGCGTTGTTGGCAAAGTCTACGCACGAGTTGTTCTCGTTCTTCTACAGAAGCTTGCCGAATGTGTCTACCCCGAGTCTCAGTGTGGCTTCCGCACTGAGCGATCGATGGTAGACATGATATTCAATTCAATTCAATTCAACTTTATTTATATAGCACCATTTCACAACAACAGTCATCTCATAGCACTATCAAGTGTAGGGGGAACCCCCACAGTTGCAGAAAGACCCCAGCAATCAGGCGATCCCCTGTGAGCATTCTCCATCCGCCAACTCCAGGAGAAATGCAGAGAACAGAACATGCCCCTGTATGTCGCCTTCATCGACCTCACCAAAGCGTTCGATCTGGTCAGCAGAGAGGGCCTTTTCAAGATCCTGCCAAAGATAGAATGCCCACCAAAGTTTCAAAGCCTCATTGAATCATTTCACACCAACATGCAGGGGATAGTGCAGCATGACAGCAACGTCTCAGAGCCATTCAACATACGCGGCGGAGTGAAACAGGGCTGTGTACTTGCGCCAACCCTCTTTGGGATTTTCTTTGCTATGCTCCTGAGGCATGCCTTCAGCACAGCAACAGAGGGAATCTACCTGCACACAAGATCTGACAGCAGGCTTTTCAACCTCACCTGCCTGAAAGCCAGAACCAAAGTACGCGAGGCTCTAATCAGAGACATGCTGGTTGCAGACGACGCTGCAGTTGCAACCCACACACAGCAGGAGCTTCAGACCATGATGGACCGCTTCTCCCAGGCATGCAAGGACTTTGGGCTTACCATCAGCCTGAAGAAGACTAACGTCTTGGCGCAAGGCACGGAAGCACCACCAACCATCACCATCGACGACTACGAGCTGGAGGTTGTGAATCAGTTCACGTACCCTGGGTCCATGATCAGCAACAACCTCTCCCTTGATACAGAGATCAACAAGAGGATTGGAAAATCAGCCTTCACACTCGCTTGCCTCACCACACGAGTGTGGGATAATCCCAAACTCTCTGTCAAGACGAAGATGGCAGTGTACAATGCCTGCGTCATCAGCACACTGCTCTATGGGAGTGAGACGTGGACAACATACGCCCGGCAGGAAAAGAGACTGAACTCCTTCCACTTGCGCTGCATTCGCCACATCCTGGACATATCCTGGCAGGACAAAGTGCCCAACACAGAAGTTCTGTCCCATGCCGGACTTCCCTCCATGTTCACTCTACTCAGGCAGCACAGGCTCCGCTGGCTAGGCCATGTTCACCATATGGAGGATGGCAGAATCCCCAAAGACGTCCTCTACGGAGAACTGGCGACCGGCAGGAGAGATGTCGGCCGCCCACAGCTGCGCTTTAGAGACGTTTGCAAGAGAGACATGAAGGCCCTGGAGATCAACACAGAGCGCTGGGAGGACCTTGCAACAGACTGCTCCAAATGGAGAGGCACCCTGACCAGACAGCTCAAGGCGGGTGAAGAGAGACTGACTGCTGCAGCAGATGAAAAAAGGACCCGCAGGAAGAACCGCCACAGACCCAGCAGCACGGAGACCACCCACAAGTGCGACCTGTGTGACAGGGACTGCCATTTGCGCATTGGCCTGTTCAGCCACAGGTGGTGCTGTTCCAGCAGAGTAGAGGTTTAGGATTCTCTTCCATGGTCATCATAGACCGACGGAGGCCAACGAAATATTTATGCAACCAGGTTGTTGTAATTTTGCTGTTGTTTTTTCCCTTGAAAGATTTCAGTTTGTTTTTCAATTTGGTTATACAGGTTATAGGTCACATTAATGGGGGAAAAAGTTTTGAAATGATTAATTTTGGTCTCTTGTCATGACGGCCGCTGGGCCGTCATCTACCTCATTATCGCCAGCTGCGCACACACCGGCAGGTGTCAATCAGCGGCCTTTAAAAGCCGGTGTCACTGACGGCTCAGCACGGAGTCGTCTGTCTTCTCTGTCTGGTTATGAGCCAAGACTACGTTCTCAAGCCAAGCCAAGATCTTCACGTCTGGACTGTTCTCGTAAGAGCTCTCTGCACTCATCATCTCCCAGCATTCTCCCCTGTGCACAGGTGGACCTCCCTGGCGGCGGACCAGCCTCCCCAGCTAACGGGGCATCGCCTCCTCCATCACGGAGTTCCTCCTCACCCCCACAGCTACGGGCACTATCACCACCACGTCGTATGGGCACTCGGAGCCAGCAAGACACAACCTGTGGCACTCTCAAGTAAGCTTCTCCATCTGCAATTACCCACTATCGCTGAACAGCTGTAATTGTTTCTGCTTGTGTGTTCCAGGGTTGCCAGGTCGTCATCAGAACTGCTCAGCTCCAGTGACCAGACAGCTATACTCGCACTCACACACACACTACACTCACTTTCCATTCAATAAAGAATAATTGTCTATATCTACTCGTGACAGCGTCTGTCTCCTGGGTCTGAAACATGTCAGTACGACTCCGTCAAGGTGATCCAGCAGATAGTGCGCTGTCGCGCAGACTAAGCACACTTAGCGCTCGGGTAGATATGATTTCACACCAACAGACGGTTATTCTACACCAACTGACTCACATTAATAGCCGGCTGGATCGTCTGGAAGGACACCAGACGTTTCCCCCGGCCGCTAGACCCTCAACCCCTGCAGGCTTATCACCGGGTCAAGCTAACATATTACCAACACCTCGCCTCACCCCTGTGCCAACTCCTGCCAGGTTATTCTGCAATGCGAATCAATTTTTCTCCGCGTTCCGGGGGACTTTGCCATAGACTCAAGTAAGATCGGATAAATCATCAACTTGTTGGGGGGTAGAGCCTTAGACTGGGCATATACAGTTATGGCTAAACCTTGTTATCCTGTATTAACTTACCAGCAGTTTTTGGCGGAGTTTATGGAAGTGTTTGACCATTCAGATAGGGGTGCGGTGTTGACAGAACGGCTGTTGAGTCTGCAGCAGGGCAAAAGATCAGCTGCTGACTACGCCATTGATTTCCGGGTCCTGGCCGCCGAGATTGGGTGGGGGGAGCCGTCGCTTTGCGGTATTTTCCTCCGCAGTCTCAATGCCGACTTAAAGGATGAGTTAGCGGCACGGGACAAGCCGGATAATTTGGGAGAATTAATTGCCCTTGCAATTAGTCTAGATAGCAGGTTAAGGGAGCGAGCGGCTGAACGGCGGTCCACTTCCGGTTCGGTTAAGCCCCACCCTCGCTCCACTAGCTCTCCTCTGCTCGCTCTACCCGCGTCAGAGGAACTTCCGGATCAAGAGGCTATGGTAATAGGGCAATCTAAAGTGTCAGCGGCTGAGAGACAGCGCCGCAGGGATCTGGGCCTCTGTTTCTATTGTGGGAAGGGGTCTCATGGGGTGTTCGAATGTCCTAGTCGGTTAAAAGGGGAGGTCCATGGATCGCAGTAGGGGGATTCACGGACAAGAACTTAGAAGAACCCCTCACAAGTTTTCGCATACCCATCAGACTCATTCACAAACATACAGAACACTCCACATTGGCTTTAGTTGACTCAGGAGCTGAGCAGAACTTTGTTTTCAGAGACCTAGCAACCCGGATGGGCCTAAGCTGTCAGCCTCTGGATCCCCCTGTCAATCTCATCACCCTGTCCAAGGCATCACTGACCACCGTTTCCCATCAGACGGCCCCTGTGTCCGTGATTGTTTCGGGCAATCGTAGGGAGGAAATAAGGTTCCTGATCCTGCCCGTCTCCTCCTCGCCCGTCATCCTGGGGTACCCTTGGCTTCGGCTTCATAACCCCACCATCGACTGGCAAGTCGGGAGCATTACAGCATGGAGTATGTTCTGCCTGAGTGCCTGTTTCCAATCTGCAGCGTGTGCCCCATCAGTCAAAGTGCCTCCATCTCCGACGTCACCCCTGGAACTGTCCAAGGTACCGGAGGTTTACCATGACCTGGGGTTAGTTTTCAGCAAGTCACGGGCATTGTCTCTACCCCCCCATCGACCGTATGACTGCGCTATAAATCTGAAGGCTGGGGCCCCTCTTCCTGCCAGCCGCCTGTACAGCCTATCAGCCCCGGAGCGCGAGGCCATGGGCACTTACATCAAGGAATCCTTGGCCTCTGGTATCATCCGCCCGTCGTCCTCGGCCGTGGGGGCCGTTTTTTTCTTCGTTGGGAAGAAGGATGGCTTGTTACGCCCCTGCATCGACTTCCGGGGTCTCAACGAGATCACTGTCAAGGACAAGTATACTCTGCCTTTGATGAACACCGCTTTTGACTCTCTCCAGGGGGCGTCCTGGTTTACCAAGCTGGATCTTAGGAATGCCTATCACCTGGTGCGCATCAGAGAAGGTGACGAGTGGAAGACGGCTTTCCGGACCCCAAGCGGACATTTCGAGTACTTGGTGATGCCGTTTGGGTTAACCAACGCTCCGGCCGTCTTCCAACGGCTAATTAATGATGTTCTTCGGGACTTCCTTAACTCGTTCGTGTTCGTCTATCTGGACGATATACTGATCTTCTCCCGCACATTAGAAGAGCACCAGGTGCACGTTCGAAGAGTGTTACAGCGCCTCCTGGAGAACCAACTGTTCATCAAAGCAGAGAAATGTGAGTTTCACACTGACCAGACCTCTTTCCTTGGGTTCATTATTGCTCGGAATCAGGTGCTCCCCGACCCGGCCAAGGTCAAGGCGGTGGTGGACTGGCCCATACCGACCTCCAGGAAGCAGCTACAGGGGTTCCTAGGCTTCGCTAACTTCTACCGTCTGTTTGTGCCCAATTCCGGGAATATTGCACGCCCCTTGACTGTTCTCACCTTCCCCAAGACCCCTTTCTGCTGGAGTGAGGAGGCGGCCAAGGCGTTTGGGAAGCTCAAGGAGGAGTTTGCTTCGGCCCGTGTATTAACCCAGGTGGACCCTAATCTACAGTGTTTGGTGGAGGTGGACACTTCGGATTCGGGGGTGGGGGCGGTGCTCTCTCAACGTTCCCCGGAGGACGGCAAGATCCGGCCATGTGCCTACTTCTCTCATCGCCTGTCACCGGCGGAGAAGAATTACAGCATAGGAGACAGGGAGCTGTTGGCAGTTAAGCTCGCCTTGGAGGAATGGAGACACTGGCTGGAGGGGGCTGCTCAGCCGTTCATCGTATGGACTGACCACCGCAATCTGGAGTACCTCAGGACGGCTAAGTGTCTGAACGCACGCCAGGCTCGCTGGTCCCTCTTCTTCGGCCGTTTCAATTTTACCATCACCTATCGGCCGGGGAGCAAGAACAGTAAGCCGGATGCCCTCTCGCGGCAGTTCGATGCACCATCCACCGAAGATCAGGAAGCACCCATCCTACCACCCTCTTGTGTAGTGGGCGTCCTGTCCTGGGGTATTTGTAAGAAAGTCCGACGAGCGCTGAAGACGGGTCATTAAACCAGGTTTTGGTACTTTTGGCAGTGTGGCAGGTACCAAGTCTTTTTGGTAAACCAAGTCTGTTTTTCCTAAATAGTCAATGCAAATGACAGTATAATTTTCAGGTCACTGATTGAACGCTTCCTGTGGTAACGTATCGTCAATTCCTGTGTTGCTGACTGTTGGTGTGGTTTGTTCTGTGATTAGCTCTCCTCACTCTCCTGAGGATTATTGCCTTTACTTGTATTTTAATCACTTTTTTCCCCATCTACCGTCACGTCTCAGTTCTTCTTCTTATTATTTTAGATTTGATTGGCGGGGGTCAAGTGATTGAGTGGGGGCACGCTTCCAAGCTGGCGTGCCATCCGGGAGTGGGCCGGACTGTGGACCTTCTCCAGAGAACCTTCTGGTGGCCAGGGCTGCGGAAGGACGTTGTAAGTTATATCCGGGCTTGCACTCAATGCGCCACTGGGAAAACGACATCTTCCCCCCCGGCGGGCCTGTTACATCCTCTGCCCATTCCTTCTCGCCCTTGGTCCCATGTTGCCATGGACTTTGTGACTGGCTTGCCCTCCTCAGATAACTTTACTACGGTTTTGACCATAGTGGACCGTTTTTCCAAGGCGGCCCATTTTGTGCCCCTTCGGGGGTTGCCTTCGGCTCAGGAAACGGCAGATCTCCTTGTTCAGCATGTGGTCCGTCTCCACGGCATCCCCACTGACATAGTGTCAGACCAGGGACCACAGTTCATCTCCCAAGTCTGGAAGGCGTTCTGCGCAGCGCTGGGAGCCACAGCCAGCCTCTCCTCTGGGTATCATCCCCACAGCAACGGCCAGTGTGAACGGGCTAACCAGGAACTTGAGGCTGCGCTGTGTTGTGTCATCTCCTCCTGTTCTTCTTCTTGGAGCAAGTATCTACCTTGGATTGAATACGCCCATAACACCACGGTCTCTACGGCCACGGGTTTTTCCCCCTTCAAGGCGTCGTTTGGGTTCGATCCACCACTGTTCCTGGAGGAGGAGAGGGAGGTAGCGGTCCCGTCCGTGCAGACCCACGTCAGGCGCTGTCGGCGGGTCTGGTCCATTGCTCGCAGGGCCCTTCTGAAGACCACTGAGCGCAACATCCGGGTGGCCAACCGTCACAGGAGGCCCGCCCTGGACTACAAGGTGGGTCAGAAGGTTTGGCTATCTACCCGGAACATCGGTGTGCCGGCTGAGAAGCGCAAGCTCACCAAGCGCTTCATCGGTCCTTACACCATCTCTCGTATTGTCAATCCTGTGTCTGTGCGTTTGTCTCTCCCCCCTTCCATGCGCATCTGCCCCACCTTTCATGTCTCCCAGGTCAAGCCTTACATCTCCGACCCTTTGTGCCTGCCCCCCTGCGGCTCCTGCCCCCCCGAGGATGATCGATGGCCATCCAGCCTGGGGGGTGACTGCCATCCTGGATGTTCGTCGGCGGGGCCGAGGTCTTCAGTATTTGGTGGACTGGGAGGGTTTTGGACCAGAGGATCGTTCTTGGATTCGCCCAGCGTTGATCCTGGATAAGCAGTTGATCCGCGACTTCCACCGGGCGAATCCAGGTAGAATTAGGCAGGTGCCTGGAGGCACTGCTAGAGGGGGGAGTACTGTCATGATGGCCGCTGGGCCGTCATCTGCCTCATTATCGCCAGCTGCGCACACACTGGCAGGTGTCAATCAGCGGCCTTTAAAAGCCGGTGTCACTGACGGCTCAGCACGGAGTCGTCTGTCTTCTCTGCCTGGTTATGAGCCAAGACTACGTTCTCAAGCCAAGCCAAGATCTTCACGTCTGGACTGTTCTCGTAAGAGCTCTCTGCACTCATCATCTCCCAGCATTCTCCCCTGTGCACAGGTGGACCTCCCTGGCAGCGGACCAGCCTCCCCAGCTAACGGGGCATCGCCTCCTCCATCACGGAGTTCCTCCTCACCCCCACAGCTACGGGCACTATCACCACCACGTCGCATGGGCACTCGGAGCCAGCAAGACACAACCTGTGGCACTCTCAAGTAAGCTTCTCCATCTGCAATTACCCACTATCGCTGAACAGCTGTAATTGTTTCTGCTTGTGTGTTCCAGGGTTGCCAGGTCGTCATCAGAACTGCTCAGCTCCAGTGACCAGACAGCTATACTCGCACTCACACACGCACTACACTCACTTTCCATTCAATAAAGAATAATTGTCTATATCTACTCGTGTCAGCGTCTGTCTCCTGGGTCTGAAACATGTCAGTCTCATTTTTTTTACATCACAAAAATCTGGCATTTGAAAAGGGGTGTGTAGACTTTTTGTATCCACTGTACTTAACTTCTCAAATACTTATTAATAAATACTTGGAAAATAAGGGCAGGCTTGAGTTTGTGTATGTAGGTAGAGAATTATCTATCTATCTATCTACTGTATATATACTGTATATATATATATATATATACAGTATATATATATATATATATATATATATATATATATATATACAGTATATATATATATATATATATATAAAACACACAGAGCTATTAGAGGACTGACCCCCCCACTGTAGCTTTCACGACTTACAATTGCTGTGTGGCCTAGGGTCAGTGAAATAGAGATAGACACCGCCCCATACACCATATGGTGTCCCACATGCTGTGGAAGGGATTAACACCCACACCCACACACACACACCCCACACACACACACAAAGAGTGGGGAAAATACTGTAAGTATTGAACATGTCAACATTTTTCTCATTAAACATATTTCTGATGGAGCCATTGACCTGAGATTTTCACCAGATATCATTAACAACCAAAGTAATTCATACATATAATGAAATCAAGGCAACTGTGTTCACAAAACAAGTTATATTTAAGAACAAGTTATATTTAATGACACAGGGAATAAGTATTAAACACATGAAGAAAAATGGTGGAAAAAGGCATAGAAAGCCAAGAAACCAGCTGACATCCATCAGAATTTAGAAAGTCGTTCCATCCCCTACCAGCGCAAATTAAATTCAACTGGTTAAGTCCTGACTGATAGCCTTTAAAAAGGTCTGTGAATATCAGATTGTTACACCACAAAGAACTCATGATGGGTAGAAGCAAAGAGCTCTCTCGAGACCTTTGCAACCTTATTGCTGCAAAACATAATGATGGCATTGGTTATAGGCACATTTCTGAACTGCTGAATGTTCCAATGAGCACTGTTGGAGACATCTTTGGGAAGTGGAAAGAACATCATTTTACCATAAACTGGCCATGACCATGAGCTCCTCACAAGATTTCTGACAGAAGAGTCAAAAGAATTATCAGAAGAGTTATCCAAGAGCCAAAGACCACTTGTGGAGAGTTCTAGAAAGACCTGAAGTTAGCAGGTACTACTGTTTCAAAGAAACACACACCGGAGTGGTGGCTCAGTTGGTAGAGCATCTGCCCCACACCCGGGAGGCAGGGGTTCAAATCCCGGCCGGGTCATGCCAAAGACCATATAAAAATGGAACTTCCTGCCATCCAGCTTGGTGCTCAGCAATAAATGGAATGGAGGAGGGAACTCTGTGGCGGCGCCTTGCATGGCAGCGGCCCTCTGATTCTGCACTTGGGGTGTGTGTGATTTACACCGTAGATAGGTAAAGCACAATCTCGTTCTGCTGTACATGATTGGTTGTACGGCTGAATGACAATAAGGGTGATTTAATTTTTTATTTGATTTAATTTTAAAACAATAAGTAATGCACTCAACAGACATGGGCTCTATGCTTGCTCACCTTGCAAGCATGCGGTGGGTGGCGCAGTGGTTAGCATTGTGGCAGCACAGCAACTCACCCTTGGCCATGGGATCCCTGGTTCGATCCCTGCCCCTGACCAACAGTGATCTGTGTGGAGCTTGCATGTTCTCCCCGTGTCTGCGTGGGTTTACTCCGTGAGTTCTCCGGTTTCCTCCCACAGGCCAAAAACATGCAAGTTAGGTTAATTGGAGACTCTAAAGTGGCCCTAGGTGTGAATGTGTGTGTGAATGGTGAAGGGATAGCGCCGTACCGTGGCTGCTTCATCCATCCAGGTGGATGCCCTCAATTTCCCCTCTGGGGATCAATAAAGTATACAAAAAGCAATGTTCCCTCTGAGCTGCACGCGTGCGCAATCGCGCACTGCTCCCGCGTTCTCCGCGCACAGAAAATCTATGCAGCGCATAAAATAAAATCCAACCTGAACTGTAAATAAAATAAACACATTGTAGTGAGCACTGAATGATAGACAGTGTGTGGGCACTCTCTCACACCCAGAAGCAGCAAGAGGAGGGAGAGAATAATTGCCTGACGGACGAAGTGTCTCCGGGAGGTATCAAGTGAGTGCGAGATACCTCCTGGGGAGAGGAAGAGCCAACCAGACAAAAGATTTTGCCCCTGCAGCACAAGCTGGTGCCTGGTGAATGTATTGTGATTTACGCAACAACTGTTATGATAATTGCACCACACATTCTCTTTGCAATATGAATAATGTCAGAGCTTTGGTCGTTATGCATGAGATTGACTGAGATGACTCACATTGCCCAGCCGATGATATGATGCGGTTCACATGTATTTACTTATGCAGCCAATCAATGTCATTGATAGGGCTTTGTGTGTACGTGCCGGTGTTTTGCAGGTTAGTAACAGTGCCGCGGAGTTAAGAGACGCAAAATAGCAAGCGAGTTTTCGGAGGGAAAAGTGTGGACTGAATGGAAGTTGGACTACCTCAAGCATGACATTCAACAGAAAAGTCATTTGAATGCTGTTGGAATTGTACGAAGACGCAAGATGGGAAAGGGGATCGGTACATCGTTGCAAGAGAAGAGGAAAGAGCTGTCACACAAAAAGAAATCCGACTCCGATCAAGTTAAAGTTCTCATTGACAATATTCTACTCGCCATCAAAATGAATGCATCAGTGCTGTCGGTTCAACAAATCCACGATCACATGGATTTACTTTGATCACATTGTGGTAGACTGCAAGTCTAAAATTAAAACATTACTGGCACAGGCCTCTAGGGGGAACTACCTGTATTGTTCAGCACTACTACTAAGGGGACACATTAGAACAAGAGTGTGAAAACCCCGCGCAGAATCCATGTTCAGTCATTGTCGTGTGTGTTGCAGAATAAATGGCCAGAGTTAGCCAAAGAAATAACTCAAGTGTGATCATTGCTACACGGTAGGATATCACACAATTGGCGACGAGGATTAAAAAAAAAAAATTAGCGGCGAGAAACAGAGAACATTGCAAGTGTGGCGAACTCAAGTGACTCCAGTAGTTCGAGTGCAAGTTCAGAGGAGGAAAACGAGGTTTCCCCACCACGACGAGCAATGGCGGCTGTAATCGGAACGGTAACCCCTTTTGATAACTCGACTCAGTCATGGGAAGAATATAGTGAAATGTTGGACTTTTTCTTCGAAGCTAATGATATTGAGGAGCCAGACAAACGGAAGGCTGTACTGTTGAGTGGAGTTGGTGCAACTACTTACAGCTTGTTGAGAAATTTAATAAGCCCTGCATTACCGAAAGATAAAACGTACGACCAGCTTACTGCTGAGCTTCAGAAGCACTTCAGCCCCAAACCGAGTGAAATCGTGCAACGGTTCAAATTTAATTCACGCATAAGGAGGAACACTGAGTCCATAGCAGAGTATGTGGCAGAATTGAGGAAATTAGCACTGCACTGTGATTACAAAGACTCATTGGAAGAAATGTTAAGAGACAGACTTGTGTGTGGAGTGAATGATGACCGAATGCAACGGCGACTTTTATCTGAAACAAAACTCACTTTTGCAAAGGCTTTGGAATTATGCCAAGCGATGGAAACAGCATCTAAAGATGTGAGAGAAATGCAAGGGAAGCTAACAGAGGACACAGCAACGCATGTTCATGTGCCTAAGACCTAAGTAGGTGTCCACAAAGTGTCGACTGACAAAACTCAGCGCAAATTCCCCAGTTGTTATCACTGCAAAGGCCAGCACAATGCCGCCGAGTGCAAATTTGCCACTGAGCTGTGTCATAATTGTGGCAAGCGAGGGCACATTAAGAAAGCATGTAGAACAAAGGTGGGCAATGCACAGGTGCAGAAGGCAACAGTAAAAGGGCAAAAGAATGAAAACAAGGGCCCAGGAAAGGAACAGCGAGCGAATCAACTTAGAGGGGAGGGAGAAAGTGATACAGAAGACATGGGTTTTCACACAATTTACAACATGTCAGAGGAGCTGACCAAGGTAGCGCCCATCACGCGTACCATGAATGTTAATGGAATGAAAGTAACATTTGAAGTTGATACAGGCTGTGGAGTAACCATATTAAGTAAACAGCAATATACACAACTGTGGAAGAAAACAGACACAGCAGAATTAAATCCCTGTTCGTTAAAATTAAAAACATACACAGGAGAGAAGCTAGACGTGCTAGGCATGGCACAAGTGAAGGTGCAACACAAAAACAAAGAAAAGGACTTACCTGTAGTAGTAGTTGGGAGCGAAGGACCAAATCTACTAGGGCGAAGTTGGCTACAAGAACTGGCCATGATTGATCAGTTGGTGAATAAGGTGGAATCTCAGCCCAAATTGCAGCTGGAGGAGATCCTCGAAAGACACGCTGAGGTGTTCAAAGAAGGCTTAGGACAGCTAAAAGGTGTCACTGCAAAGATTAATGTGGACAAGGAGGCCCAACCACGATTCTGCAAACCCCAACCGTTGCCCTATGCAGTCAAGCCACTGGTCGAAAGCGAGCTACAGAGGCTGCTGGATGACAAGATCATTGAGCCAGTGCAGGTTGCAGAATGGGCGGCGCCCATAGTCCCAGTGCGAAAGCCGAATGGTTCTATTAGAATATGTGGAGATTACAAACTCACTGTCAATCGAGCATCACGGGTGGATCAGTATCCAATTCCTAAAGTGGAGGACCTCTTCGCACAGCTGAATGGCGGCCGACACTTCACGAAATTAGACATGAGTCACGCTTACCAACAGGTAGTCCTGGAAGAAGAATCAAGAAAGTATGTAACCATCAATACACACAAAGGCTTATATACCTACACACGCTTACCATTTGGAGTAGCTTCCAGTCCTGCTATATTCCAGAGAACTATGGAGGGCATCCTAGGTAGAATTCCGAATGTTGCCATTTATTTGGATGACATCCTTTGTACAGGACCAAATGAACAAGAACATCTGAAAACGCTGGAGGAAGTGCTTCAACGGTTGGAGAAAAGCGGTCTGAGGTTGAAAAGAAGCAAGTGTGAGTTCATGGGAAAAGAGGTGGTGTTCCTAGGCCACAAGATCAACGCCAGTGGTCTACACCCTCTAACAGACAAAGTGGAAGCCATTGCGGAGGCGCCTGAGCCACAAAATGTTACTGAGTTAAAAGCCTACCTGGGCTTGTTGAACTATTACCATAGGTTCCTCCCAAAGCTCTCCACGCTGCTGGCACCACTACATACCTTACTTAAGAAGGAAGAAAAATGGTCATGGGGGGTCAAGCAGCAGAAGGCGTTTGAAGAGTCCAAAGCGCTACTTCAGTCCTGTAGTGTGTTAGTGCACTATGATTCAAACAAACCACTCATCCTGGCGTGTGACGCATCACCCTACGGTGTGGGAGCTGTACTCTCTCATCGTATGGAGGATGGCTCAGAGAGACCCATAGGGTTCGTCTCAAGAACTCTTAGTGCAGCTGAGAAAAACTACTCCCAGCTAGACAAGGAGGGCCTTGCAGTAGTATTTGGTGTAAAAAAGTTCCACAAATACCTGTACGGGAGACAGTTCGCTATAGTGACTGACCACAAGCCACTAATTTCACTGTTCAGTGAAATGAGAGCCATACCCCAGATGACATCTCAGAGAATTCAGAGATGAGCCGTTACATTAGCAGCGTATGAGTACACCATCGTTTACAAAGCCGGACGGGACCATACGAATGCTGACGCGATGAGTAGGCTACCCTTGGATGGAGGAGGAGACAGCACGCCTGAGGAGGAGGAGAGAGTGCTATTGTTTGAAGATATCGGCGTGCCCCTGGTGAACGCACAACAAATAAAGAAGTGGACAGACAAAGACCCTGTTCTAGCAAGAGTGCGAGAATACATCTTGCGAGGATGGCCGAAGATGAACAGTCCTGAGTTCATTCCCTATGCCCGATGACAGGATGAGCTCAGCACCCAGGAAGGTTGTATCCTGTGGGGAGGACGCGTGGTTGTTCCACCACCTGGTCGGAATGCCTTACTGCAACAACTACACCAAGCACACCCTGGCATCACTCGCATGAAAGCGTTGGCGAGGAGTTACATGTGGTGGCCCAACATGGATGCAGAGGTGGAGGCGCTTGTGAAGTCATGTGCGGCATGCCAGGAGAACAGGAACAGTCCTCCAGCAGCCCCACTACATCCCTGGGAAGTTCCAGATAAACCATGGAGAAGAATTCACATTGACTACGCAGGTCCATGGATGGGAAGAATGTTCCTGATCATAGTTGACGCATACTCAAAGTGGATCGATGCATATTCTGTGAGTAGCTCTACTTCTACTGTTACCATTGAATGTCTTAGAAAGAGTTTCAGCCAACATGGCATACCTGAAATCATAGTAACAGATAACGGTACATGTTTTACGAGTGAACAGTTCCAAGAGTTTTCTGAAAAGAATGGCATACGTCACATCACGACTGCGCCATACCATCCTTCTTCTAATGGCTTAGCCGAGAGGGCCGTGCAGACGTTCAAGTCACTCATGAAAAAGATGGCAGGAGACTCTATTGAAACCCGAATGTCGCGAGCTCTGTTCAGCTATCGAATAACACCCCAATCTACAACTGGCAAGTCACCAGCTGAGCTGTTGTGTGGAAGGAAGTTGAGGTCAACATTTGACTTAATACATCCAGACTTCAGAAACAAAGTGCATGATAAACAAGAGAGACAAAAAGGTTATCATGACATGCATGCTAGAGAGAGAATACTGAGAGAAGGAGACGTGGTCTACACCCGCAACTTTGGCTCAGGACCAGCCTGGGTACCAGGAGAAATAACAGAAAAGACAGGCCCTGTGTCATTCAAGGTGACATTAGGCCATGGACAAGTGGTGAGGCGACACATCGACCAAGTTCGTGGTAGGAGCTCCATTCCCCTGCCGATGGCACCAGAGGTGTTGTCTGACAACCATTCTGAGGAGAGCATCAACGAACCACCACTTCAGGTGATACCTGAGGTACCCGTCTCTGCAGATTCTACTGGCAGCACTGCAGCAGCCGAAACAGTGGAGCAGTCTGAGTCTTCACCTGCAGTTGGCTCACCCGCTGTGAGAAGATCTCAGCGAGCTAGGAAAGCTCCAGACTACTTGAAGGACTATACTTAGTCAGTAGTGAGTTCCCCAGCCACAGGACAAGAATGCGTCCTGGAACCTCACTGGGATGCGGTAGTCAAACCAATTCCCCAGTTAGACTGTTATGTGTGTTATACATGTGAAAAGAAAAAAAAAAAAAAGAGAAAGAAATTATGTGTATGGCACATGTGTTTAAGAAGTTAAAAAGTAACTGTGATAGTTTAGGGTTAAATGGGAGTTCCAGGATGTCTAGTATAATTGGCTAGTGTAATTAAGAGTAGTTTAATCTAGAGGGGAGGGATGTGGTAGACTGCAAGTCTAAAATTAAAACATTACTGGCACAGGCCTCTAGGGGGAACTACCTGTATTGTTCAGCACTACTACTAAGGGGACACATTAGAACAAGAGTGTGAAAACCCCGCGCAGAATCCATGTTCAGTCATTGTCGTGTGTGTTGCAGAATAAATGGCCAGAGTTAGCCAAAGAAATAACTCAAGTGTGATCATTGCTACACGGTAGGATATCACAACATCAAAGTATGTGAGTATACCAGAAAGCTGGCGAAGCAAAAATTATGCCTTTGAATTTGTGAACTCAATCAATGAGAGTGCAGAATGAGACGATGTGCAGTGTTAAAAATGCACCTTGGCATACACTGATAGTAGATGAGAGCACAGACATAACAGTGCATAAAATGCTAGACATATACAACCACTGGAGAAGTGAGAAGGACAGATGGGAAAAATAAGGTGAAATTTAAGTCCCCAATCAGATTTGTGCTTATGCTAGTGTCATTTATTAAGAATTTTCATTTATGGATATTAATCATTAAATGCTGTCACCAGATTATGAGTAGTAGATATTGCTAATAAAAAACTGTAATTATATATTTTACAGACAAAGAGTTACAGGAATTTACACTGAATTACATGCTTGTGCTACAGCACACGTCATTGTGCAAAATGTGAATGTTTTAATGTGAACAGTAATCTAATGGAAATTACTGCTGTAATTTGATTCTTTTAATAAGCCATGTAACTTGCTATGATCTCAGGTTTTGGACAGGTGTGATACTGGTGTGGCCACAGTGTGCACGTCTAATGTTGCTCACAGTGGTCCAAGAAATTCTCAGGGAGTTTGTGTGTATGCTCAGACACATGAAAAATTAGGGGTGTAGAGGCTGGGTTAATCATCTCAGACTGGATGCAGAGGGTAAACAGAGAAGGACAATAGGTATTGAGATGAGAGAAATTATGGTGAGGTAGCAGGAAGAAGTAGTGGGGGAGAAGGGTTGAATATATTGTGATGCGAGATGTCATGCAGATGTGAGATGGGCGGTTGATATAAAAGGAGAGACCCTGGTGTATTGAGATATGCTTTTTCTGTGTATGACTGATGTGAGAGTGAATAAAGTCGTGTGCTGCATAAATCTGCCTCCGTTATTTACACTCTTCACAGGGGGAACATTGCTTGCAAGACTCCATTGCTGAAGAAAAAGCATGCTGAAGCTTGATTAAAGTTTGCTGAACAACATTTGGGCAAGCCAGTAAAATACTGGGAGAATATAGTCTGGTCAGATGAGACCAAACTTGAACTTTTTGGATGCCACAACATGCAGCATGTTTGAAGAAGAAATGGCGCTGCACATCAACCCAAAGACACCATACCAACAGTGAAGTTTGGAGGTGGGAGCATCATGGTATGGGGGTGTTTTTCAGCACATGGTACAGGTAGACTTCATATAATTGAAGGAAAGATGAATGGACAAATGTACAGAGACATTCTTGATAAGAACTTGCTGCCATCTGCCAAGATACTGAAGATGAAACGAGGGTGGACATTTCAGCAAGACAGTGATCCCAAACACACAGCCAAGGAAACTCTCAACTGGCTCCAGAGAAGGAAAATAAAGCTGCAAGAATGGCCCAGTCAGTCACCTGACCTGAATCCAATTGAAAATCTATGGAGCGAACTGAAGATCAGAGTTCATAGAAGACACCCACGGAACCTTTAAAATTTGAAGACGTTTGTGTGGAAGAATGGGCTAAAATCACTCCTGAGCAATGCCTATGCCTAGTTTCTCCATACAGGAAGCTGTTATTACCAACAACAGCTTTTCTACTAAATATTAAATGAATTTCACCAAGTGTGTTCAATACTTTGTCCCTGTGTCATTCCACTTTATTAAATATAACTTGTTTTGTGAACACAGTTGCCTTGATTTCTTTAAATGTATTGATTACTTGGGCTGTTACTAATGTCTGGTGAAAATCTCAGGTCAATGGCTCCATCAAAAATATGTTTAATGAGAAAAATGTTGACGTGTTCTGTATACACACACACTGTATATATAAACTCCGCCATTGCTGGTCCCAAGCCCGGATGACAAAGTGAAGAGGGTTGGGGCAGGGTGTCATGATCTGGACAGGGTTAGACCCTGCCCACGCTCCATGTTCTTTTGGACTTATTATTACCTCCGCCAGGCCGAAGGCCAGGAGGAGGTTATGTTTTTGCCAGCGTTTGTCTGTCTGTTTGTCTGTTTGTCTGTCTGTCTGTTTGTTTGTCTGTCTGTTGGTTAGCAAGATAACGCAAAAAGTTTTGGACGGATTTCCATGAAACTTTCAGGCGTTGTTGGAAATGGTACAAGGAAGAACTGATTAAATTTTGGGGATGATCCGGATCACCGTCTGGATACAGGAATTTTTTAAATGATTCTTTAACATTGTGTATACGGCCATTTTCAACATGTGTGCAGGGCCAATAGAGGGCGCTGGTCATCGTGTCTGATGAACACAAACTCCGCCTTCTTCAAAGTTTTAGGCACAAAAGCACGCAGAAAACAGTGGTGGCCAGGGCCCGCCACAGTGCCTGTGTTTGCGCTACGCTGCAAAAGCTGACACGGGCAGCTGTCCGGCGCCGGATTATTTGGCAGAAATTCCCCGGCCAGCCATAGGGGCTGCGCAAAAACCAGCTCTCTGCCGGGGGAGGCTTCCAAATCCTCTTTTTTCCGCGGCGCGCAAACCCAATAAAACCCACGGCAACCATTATCGCACCTTCTTTTGTCCTACGGCTCCGCAACAGAGAGGAATCCCGGCGCCAGTAATGCTGCGCCTGATATGTGTGACTCTAACACTAAAAGTGACTGCATCAGGGATTTTCCACCTGAAGTCGCACTTTGCTACACAGCGCCACAAAAACTGTGTAGCCAAATTCGATCGATGGATGAACATTTTCAGCCAGTGAGAGAACCGACGCCTTCCAAATCCAATGCATCACTAGCAGAAGTGATGTTTTGTCATTTTGTGCCAGAGCACAATCTACCCCCATTGGTGGCAGATCACTTCAGTGATTTGGTGCCAACTGTAGAAGAGCTTGAAATGATGAGGCGATTTGATATATAAACCAAAGTTTAATTATCAGCGCTCTCCTAACAAGGCTCATCTAGTGCAGAGGTAGCAGAAGGAAAAGAGACCGAATATCTCCGGCTCACTGACTTTATACTTGCACATAACAAAAGACATGCATAACAAAGGCTGACATCCCTCATTATCTTAATCCCCCCATTGTCTTGGTGTTTCCTCTCCTCGCCCAGGGGGTGAGGGTGGCTCCTCCGGTCTCCACCGCAGTGTCTGGGAACGTCTTTGTTCTTCACTTGGCGGTTGAGAGCCTTTGTCCTTTCAGAGGTGTGAAGTTGCTTTACATATGTAATTACCAAACATTTCCACATGCTTCAACATATGTAGGTTATGGAATATATGATTAATATAGCCCACAGCCCCCCCCAAACGACTAAGAAAGGACAATAGAAAGGTTCACAGTCTAAAATAATTACTATGACATACTAAGTGTTACATCTCTTGCCACAGAAGAAACTTTCCAGCAGCCATGCCCCTAAGAGAGTTCAGTGGTAATCATAACAGCATAGTAAAATCATAAGTCAGTCCTAAACTGTTGCAGCACAATTAGTGAACAATTGTGGAGTAGTTTGCATCAGTCGCTGTGCTGTCTGGGTTTTAATCTTCTCCCAAAACTGCTGTGGGTTGGTTTAGGCGTCCTGCTGGGACCTTCTTGTGAGGAATCTGCAGCGTGGGAAGGAGAGTGGTTAATTGTTCCCTGCAGGGGGGCTGAGTCTTTTCTCTTGGGGGGTCTACCCCGCCGAGGTGCTCTCGCCAACTGTGCAGGCTCGTCTTTCAACAAGAAGGCAGGTTTAAGTCTGTCAATGCTGACTGTTTCTTTTCTATCCCCAAAATCAAGCACAAAGTGCTTATCACCATGTTCCAGCACTCTGAATGGCCCATCGTATGCTGGGCGGAAAGTTGGTTTTAAAGCTTCATGCCTAACAAAAACGAACTCAGCGTTTTTTAAAGCTTGAGGGACAAAAACCCGTGGAAAGGAGTGATGAGCTGGACCGGGGAGAGAGTCCGGTCCTTTGCTGCCTAAAAACCTTGGGACTGGAAGATGCCCTGGCTCTGGGTTCTCTGGTAAAAATTCACCTGGGAGCCTGAGAGGCTGTGCAAAAACTAATTCTGCCGGAGAGGCATCTCGATCCTCTTTAGGCGCAGCACGCAACCCCAATAAAACCCAGGGAAGTTTATTTACCCAATTTGTATCCGTTAGTGAGGCTCTGAGGGCGGCCTTTAAAGACCTGTGAAAACGCTCGCATAACCCATTAGCCTGAGGGTGATAAGCGGTGGTGCGGTGAATTGTTGCCCCTAAGCTGCTGGACATGGCTGACCAAAGCTCTGAGACAAATTGAGGCCCCCTATCGGACGTGATGTCCGATGGGACGCCGAAACGTGCTACCCAGTTTGTCAAAAAGACGCGAGCGACTTCCTCCGCTGTGGTTGCCGCTAGAGGGACTGCCTCTGGCCAGCGTGTGGTGCGGTCTATCATTGTTAACAGGTGTGTGAAACCTTGGGAGGAAGGTAGTGGCCCCACGAGGTCGACATGAACGTGGTCGAACCTTCTAGCAGGGATTGGAAAAGGCTCCAGAGGGGCTTTTGTGTGTCTGTGTATTTTGGCGCGCTGACAAGAAATGCAATTGCCCATTCTTTTACGTTTTTGCGCAGGCCTGGCCACACAAACTTTTCGGCGACCATTTTAACCGAGGCGCGCACACCTGGGTGCGCGAGGGAGTGCATTGCGTCGAAAATACGGCGGCGCCATGTAGCTGGTACTAACGGGCGAGGTCGGCCGGTTGAAACATCGCATATTAGGGGGGGCACGCCGTCGCGTAAACCCTTTTTCTCCAGCCTTAACCCTGTTGGTCCAGACAGGAGTGCGCGCACGTCCGTGTCACTGCTTTGTTCCTCTGCCATGGCTGCATAATCTATCCCTGCATGGATAGGTGCTACGTATGTGTCTGCGTTAGTGAAGAGTTCTGCTGCTGAGGCAGTATAATCTGTCTCCTCGCGCTCTGGTGATGTCACAGCGCGAGAGAGGCAGTCTGCTACCATGTTAAGTTTGCCTGCCACGTGTCGAATGTCTGTGGTGAACTCTGAAATCGCAGCCAGCTGTCTTTGTTGCCTGCCTGACCATGGTTCTGAAATTTTAGCCATAGCAAAGGTGAGCGGTTTATGGTCTACAAAAGCCGTGAAACTCCGCCCTTCTAACCAGAACTGGAAGTGGTGGATGGATAAATGAAGCGCTAGCAGCTCCCTGTCAAAAGTGCTGTATTTACGCTCAGTTTGGTTTAGCGATTTGCTAAAGAATGCTAAAGGTTGCCAGATCCCGCTGACATGTTGTTCTACAACTGCCCCTATAGCCAGGTCTGAAGCGTCTGTGGTTAGCACGATGCGGGCCGAGGGATCTGGGTGAACTAACAATGTGGCGTTAGCTAGAGCACTCTTTACTTCCGCGAAGGCGTGTTCGCGCTCCGGGGTCCATTCGACCGCGTTGGAAGCTTTCTTTTTTCTGAGTGCGTCATATAGGGGCTGCATGAGCTGAGCTGCGTGGGGGAGGAAACGGTTGTAAAAATTAACCATTCCTAAAAATTCTTGTAGCGATTTGACCATCTGTGGCCGTGGGAAACTTTTTATCGCGTGAACTTTGTCTGGAAGTGGAACTGCCCCCTTCGGAGAGACTTTGTGTCCTAAAAAATCAATTTGTGACACGCCGAATTTGCATTTGGCTGGATTGATTATTAGCCCGTGCTCTTCTAGTCTCTGAAAAACCGTAGTGAGGTGCTGCTCGTGTTCTTCCTCAGACGAGCTGGCTACCAGCATGTCGTTGAGGTAGACGAAGACAAAAGGAAGGTCGCGTAAGACCGCGTCCATCATTCGTTGAAAAGTTTGAGCAGCGCCTTTGAGGCCAAAAGGCATTCGCAGAAATTCAAAAAGGCCGAAAGGGGTTATTACAGCTGTTTTAGGAATGTCCTCCGCTCGGACTGGGACTTGATGATAACCGCGGACTAAGTCTATTTTTGAAAAAATGCGCGCACCCGCCAGATGTAGTGAAAAATCTTGAATGTGAGGAATTGGGTAGCGGTCATGCGCTGTAGCATTGTTTAATCTGCAGTAATCTCCGCACGGTCTCCAAGAACCGTCGGATTTCGGAACCTTGTGAAGTGGTGAGGCCCAAGGGCTCTTCGAGCGTCTAACAATACCCAATTTTTCAAGGGTCGTAAACTCGTCCCGTGCTATGTTGAGCTTGGCCGCGTCTAAGCGGCGAGCTTTGGCAAATACGGGTGGGCCCGTTGTGGGAATAAAGTGTTCAACCCCGTGTTTAGCCACAGTGGCTGAGAATTTGGGAATTGTGAGTGCTGGAAATTGGGTGAGGAGTTGCTCAAACTTACCTCCTGCCGTGGTGACGTTAGCCTGCACAGGTGGTGGAGAAACTCGAGCTGAGCATGGAATAGAAGCAAAGGACAGTGCATTAACCAAGCGCCTAACAAGTTAAACCTCACTGCCGCTACAACAAATGTCCATCTGTAGTTGCGGCCGTGGATGTGGAGGTGCAGGCTCTTTTCGCCGAAAGTGTCGATGTTAGAGCCGTTGGCTGCCACCGCTCCGTTGCCCCTGGTGCCCATGGCTCGATCTGCGTGGGAGGGCGTGACGAAACTCAGCTGAGCTCCTGTGTCGATGAGGAACTGCTTGCCGGTGTGTCCATCCGTCACATACAACAGCTTATTCTTCTCGCCGAGAACCGCTGCCGTTAACGGCTCTCGGCTTTGGCGTTTAAATTTGCAGGGGGGAACACATTTGTGAGCCTTCTCGGCGAAACAGTGGTGATAATAACAGACGTTGCTCCGTCTGTTACGTTTTGGCCGTGTCGCTGTCACCGCGGGCTGGATCTGCTCAGTGGGTTGTGGCTCTTCGTGGTTCTGGGCATCAGCGTTGAGGTCTGCGGATGCTGCTGTGGGTGTCTGCTCCTTGCAGGCGTTGACGAGCCGTTGAGCTTCGTTGGCGAGCACGCGGAAGTCTTGCTGGGTGCTGCATCCATGTTGGCGAGTGTCCCTCTCATGTGTGGCGGCAGTGTGCTGAGGAATATGAATTGGAGGAGGAAGTTGTCGTTGTCCTCTTCTTTAAGCTGCAGCAAATCCTCCATGAGGGCTTTAGGTTTGCACCCTCTGTGGCCGTAGACCACCAGGATCTTCTCGGCTCTCTCTTCAGCTGAGGGGACGTAATTTGCCACGATGGTTGCTTTCAGTATCTCATATTTGTCTTGGGCCAGCGGCCGGCGGATCAAGCTCCGCACACACCTCGAAGTGGCGGCGTCGAGTTTGGAGACGATATGATAGAATTTCGTATCGTCAGCCGTGATGCCCGCCAGTGCAAACTGGGCTTCAGCTTGCTGAAACCACGAGGCGGGGTCTTCTTGCCAGAAGTCTGGCAGCTTGACAGCGACGGCGTTCGTGTATACCATCACTGCTGTGTCCGCAGGGTGAGAGTGCCTTGCTTCGGCTCTCACAGCGGTGCTGGTGCTCGGTTGAGCCCTCTCAATCCCTTCTGCCAGGGGGGAACGTCGTCCATCTATTCCCCCGTCTGCGTGGTCGCTGGCGTCTGCCTGGGTCGCCACGGATGAGTCGATTGCGGGGGAACGCCTCAGGTCCATACTCGCGTCAGGGGTCACCAGTGTAGAAGAGCTTGAAATGATGAGGCGATTTGATATATAAACCAAAGTTTAATTATCAGCGCTCTCCTAACAAGTCTCATCTAGTGCAGAGGTAGCAGAAGGAAAAGAGACCGAATATCTCCGGCTCACTGACTTTATACTTGCACATAACAAAAGACATGCATAACAAAGGCTGACATCCCTCATTAACTTAATCCCCCCATTGTCTTGGTGTTTCCTCTCCTCGCCCAGGGGGTGAGGGTGGCTCCTCCGGTCTCCACCGCAGTGTCTGGGAACGTCTTTGTTCTTCACTTGGCGGTTGAGAGCCTTTGTCCTTTCAGAGGTGTGAAGTTGCTTTACATATGTAATTACCAAACATTTCCACATGCTTCAACATATGTAGGTTATGGAATATATGATTAATACAGCCCACACCAACATTGTTTCCTGACAGCAAGAGCACTCAATTTTTTTGTGCTACTTGGCTTATTATTTTCACATTACCAAAAAGTTATGCCTCAACATTGTGTCCATATAAGTGTACATTTGAATAAATATGTTTGAAATAGTTCATGTTGCAGTTGCTGTTTGCTTAGTTTTTGTTTGTTTGTTTGTTTTTGCTTCAGTCTCCTTTCATCTGCCAATAAATACAGTTTTTAAGTACTCACTACAGGTGTGAAAGCCCCCCCCCAATAAGGGAGGCATGAGGTCAGTACAGGTGTGAAAGCCCCCCCAATAAGGGAGGCATGAGGTATGCCTTGACAGGTCGCAGCCTGCCACTTTGCAGATGAAGGAGATGGACACAACAGCAACACTTTAGTTTATTACCTCCGCCAAGGAGGTAATGCTTTTACTACTGAACCACTAATCCTATCATTGTGAATCCAATTCCTAGTCATATGTTTTCATGGTCAAGGAATCTGAAAACCTACACACAAACACTGTATGGGGGGGAACTGTGGCGCTTGGCGGAGGTCTGCGCTCTCCGAGTGCTTTTCTAGTCTTCTTCTTCTTTCGGCTGCTCCCTTTAGGGGTCGCCACAGCGGATCATCTGCCTCCATCCCTTGCATCTTCCTCTGTAACACCAACCCTCTCCATGCCTTCCTTCACTACATCCATCAATCTTCTCTGTGGTCTTCCTCTTTTCCTCCTGCCTGGCAGCTCCATCTTCAACATTCTTTGTCCAGTATCTCCACTATCCATCCTCTGAACATGTCCAAACCATCTCAGCCTTGCATCTCTTACTTTGTCTCCAAACCGCTCAACCTGAACTGTCCCTCTGATATACTAATTTCTAATCTTGTCCCTCTTAGTCACTCCCAATGAAAATCTTAGCATCTCCAACTCTGCCACCTCCAGCTCTACCTCCTGTCTTTTTGTCAGCACCACCATCTCCAAACCATACATCTTAGCAGGTCTCATTACCATCTTGTAAATCTTCCCTTTCACTCTTGCTGTTACCTTTCTGTCACAAATCACCCCCGACACTCATCTCCACCCACTTCACCCTCCCTGCATTCTCTTCTTCACCTCTCTTGTGCATTTTCCATTGCTTTGGGTGATTGACCCCAGGTAAACTCATCTACTTTCATGACCGCTATTCTTTCCTTCTTCATCGTTGCACCTGCCTCCCTCTTATTTACACTCATGTAGTCTGTCTTGCTTCTACTGACTTTCATTCCTCTTCTCTCCAGAGCATACCTCCACCTCTCTTGGTTCTCATCCACCTGCTCCCTACCCTCACTGCAAATTACAATGTCGTCTACAAACATCATGGTCCACGGAGACTCCTGCCTGACCTCATCTGTCATCCTGTCCATCACCGTGGCAAACAAGAAGGGGCCCAAAGCCGATCTCTGATGTAATCCCACCCCCACCTTGAATCCATCCATCACTCCTACAGTGCACTTCACCACCATCTTGCTGTCCTCATGCATGTCCTGCACCACCCTCACATACTTCTCTGCCACTCCTGATTTTCTCATACAGTGCCACACTTCCTCTCTTGGCACCCTATTATATGCTTTCTCTAGCTCCACAAAGACACAGTGTAACTCTTTCTGACCTTCTCTATACTTCTCCATCAGCACTCTTAGAGCAAACATTGCATCTGTAGTACTCTTTCTTGGCATGAAACTGTACTGCTGCTCACTGATTGTCACCTCTCCTCTTAACCTGGTTTCAACAACTCTTTCCCATATCTTCATAGTGTGGCTGATCTACTTTATGCCTCTGTAGTTACTACAGCTCTGAGCATCAAGTTCAAAATCCACTGCCATCTCTCTGAAACATCTCCATACCTCCACAGGTATGTCATCTGGACCAATCGCCTTTCCATTCTTCATCTTCTTCAAAGCTGCCCTCATTTTCACCTTGCTAATCCTTGGGACTTCTTTGTTCACTATCTTTCCTTCATCCATCCTCCTCTCTCTCTCTCATTTTCTTTATTCATCAGTGCTTCAAAGTACTCCTTCCACCTTCTCAACACACTCTCGTCATTTGTTAGTACATTGCCATTTCTGTTCCTTTCCAGCATCCTTTCCAGCTTGATCTCTCTGTCTAGCAAGTCAATACAACTCCTTTTCTCCTTCCTTAGTGTCCAGCCTCTCATACAACTCACTATATGCCTTATCCTTTGCCTTTGCCAACTCTCTCTTTGCCATGCACCTAGATTCCATATACTCCTGTCTACTTTCTTCATCTTGCTGACTATCCCACTTTTTCTTTGCTAACCTCTTCCTTTGAATACTTTCCTGTACCTCCTCATTCCACCACCAAGTCTCCTTGTTGTCCTTCCTCTGTCCACTGGATACATCACATACCTTTCTACCCATTTCCCTCAGTACTTTTGCTGTACTTTCCCAGTCATCTGGTAATTCTTCCCGACCACCCAGAGCCTGTATCAACTCCTTCCTGAACTCTGTGTGATCTTCTTCCTTCTGTAACTTTCCCAACTTGATCTTTGGCTCTGCCTTCACCGTTTTTCTCTTCTTGCTTTGCAAAGTCACTGTGTTGATGCAGTTTATATTTTGTTCTTCCAGTCCTCTAGAGGGCATTAGGATCTGTAGTAGTTTTAGGCTTGCCAGTAGGTGGCAGGAAGGAGAGACCTAGCATACTGAATGTCAACAGGAACATGAGTCTGCGTTGCTGTTCTTTCTAAAGCCATCCACTCATTTCCAGCCCTTTGAGTGGCAATATGAATAAGTTTAGCAGTTTATTGTGATGGTCAGACAAAGTATAATTGATTATTGGAATAAGTTTAATAAGTTTTATGGACATTAATCAGAGATGTGTCTTGTGATAGTGAAGTCTAATCTGAGTTCATATAGTAACACTGCTTAGCTAACGTTAACCCTTTAATGCACCTTTTGTGCACATTATCTTTGTTTTTCTAGTTTCTAAATACTTCTTTGTATTTTGTATCTTTTCAGTTTCACACTTTTTTGCATTAAATCCTAGTCCAAAACGACACCTGCCTGTTCCTTGGAGGAAGTGATGCAAGAGAGAGTTTAGCTGGCTGTGAATCTCAATATAGGACACGAGTCACATTGGGAACAACAGTACAGTGAAATCATAGCACTCGGTGAGGGACCACAGTGACGGTTGGTGGAATTCAACGTACATTTAGCATCAGCAGTCCTACCCAGTCGTCAAGATGGAACAAACACAAGCTGAAAGCCTTAACAGTGAAGAAACACAAAGTGAAAAAAAGGTCACACTCCTCAAAGTCACGCTCCTCTCACTCATCCAAGTCCTCTGTACATTCCGGGAAACTGACTGCTCGATCAGCTGTAGGATCTAGTTGGTCATCAGCTTCAAGCCAAGCCAGTATGGCAGCAGCACATGCCCAAGCAGAAGCTCAAGCAGCAAAAGCCAGGCTAGCATATGCTGAGAGAGATGAGCATTAAAGTGGAAAAGGCATGGTTAGAGGCAACTCTGGATGTACTCAACCTACAAAAGGAAGCAGATGCAGCCAGGGCTAAAGCAGAAGTGATGGAGTCTGCTGTAGCTCAGCTCATTATCCCAGAACACAGCGAAGAATTGAGCTTCTTGCCTCTAGAACAAACTGCAGAACAAAAAGTGAGTGAATATATAAACAAGCATAGTTGTATTGATCCATCTCAAAAGAAAGAGACTTTTCAACAGGACAGTACACATCAGGAACAACAATCCACACTGATTTACTCACATCTCTGTCAGAGTAAGGGGCGCTGTGTAGACGGCTACCTTTCCAGTAGCTCGGTATTTAGCCCCTTTTTAACCTCGTTTTCCCACTTTTTCACTCTTCTTGCGAAGAGATTGTGTGTCTAGATGTCCTATGGATGCTTATAACTTTGAAATGCAACCAAGAGCCAGTTTCTTCACTTATTCACTGGAGGAACTGCTGGCTCTGTGAATAAAGGGACGAGCTGGGATACGACATCCTATCCCAGTGGAGCTGAGGAGGAGACCACAGGGCTGCAAGCTAAAGGCTAGCTAAGCTAAAGCCTAGCTAAGCTAAAGGCTGAGCTAGCGAAAAAATGGAGGTGCTTCAAACCGTCGATTCCCTCCGTCATCATGGGCAATGTGAACTCATTGCCGAACAAGAACAATGAGTTGTCCACATTGAACAACCAGTGGATTTACCGGGAGAGCAGCTTGTTCATTTTTACGGAGACATGGCTGAACCACCTAGTACTGGATGCTAACGTGGACCTGCTAGGATTCACTGCTGTGAGAGCCGACAGAGACACTAAGGCTAGCGGGAAAAGAAAGGGTGGGGGACTCATCATGTATGTTAACAATCGCTGGTGTAACCCAGGTCATATCTCTGTAAAGACAGTCTCATGTTGCCGGGATCTCGAGCTGCTAGCTGTTAGCCTGCGGCCATATTACTTGCCGAGAGAGTTCAGTCACGTGATCACCGTCTGTGTTTACATCCCTCCGAGAGCAGACGCAGCCACTGCCTGTGAAAAAATCCACTCAGTCACAGCAAGGCTGCAGACACAGCACCCTGAGGCACTCTTGATCATCTCTGGGGACTTTAACCATGTAACTTTGGATGCTACTTTGGCTGTTTTTAATCAAGTTGTAGACTGTCCGACTAGAAACAACAGGACAATTGATCTGCTGTATGTTAATGTACGGGATGCATACAGAGCGACCCCCCTTCCCCCACTAGGGAAGTCTGATCACAACCTGGTTTATCTACAGCCACTGTATATTCCCCTGGTTCAAAAGCAACCTGTGACAATTCGATCAGTCAGGTGATGGTCCCCTGAGAAGGAAAGTGCCTCGAGAGACTGTTTTAACACCACAGCCTGGGATGTGCTGATGGACCCGCATGGTGAGGACATAGAGGGGCTAACACACTGTTTGACGGATTACCTGAACTTTTGCACAGACGTGGTCTTCCCTGTCAAGACTGTCCGTTGCTACCCTAATAACAAGCCATGGGTAACACGGGAAGTCAAAATGGTCCTCAACAAGAAGAAGGCTGCTTTTAGGAGCAGAGACAGGGAGGCCATGAAGGCAGCACAGCAGGAGGTGAAATACTGTGTGAAGGAAGCCAAGGACAGCTATAGGAGAAAGGTGGAGCAGAAGCTGAGGGAAAACAACATGAGGGAGGTCTGGGAAGGTGTGAGGACCATCACAGGTCTCAACACAAAGACCAGAGTTGTTGAGGGGACAATAGAGAGGGCAAATGAACTAAACAATTTTTTCAACAGGTTCAACCAGCCTTTGCCCTTGCCCCTCCCACCCCCGCCCTCATTACAGCCATGCCCCCCCTCCCCTCCACACACCTCCCTCCAAATATTGCAACCCCCCCCCCCCCACATCAGTACGACGTTTGGCATTTATTACCACAGAACAGGTCAGAGGGCAGCTGAGGAAGCTCCGACTCAGGAAAGCTGCAGGCCCGGACAAAGTGTGTCCAAGAGTATTGAAGACCTGAGCTGCAGAACTGGGGAAACCACTACAACGGATCTTCAACCTCAGCCTGCAGATTGGGAGAGTGCCTACTCTTTGGAAGACATCCCGCATCATTCCAGTTCCGAAAAAGAACTGGCCCAGCGAGCTGAATGACTACCGACCAGTGGCACTCACCTCACATCTGATGAAGACGTTAGAGCGGCTCTTCCTCAGCCTCCTCAGACCCCAGGTGCAACACGCCCAGGACCGCCTGCAGTTTGCGTACCAACCAGGTGTCGATGTGGAGGATGCCATCCTCTACCTGCTTCATCGAGCCCACTCCTATCTGGATAAGGGAAGTGGCACAGTGAGGATCCTCTTTTTGGATTTCTCCAGTGCCTTCAATACCATTCGACCCCCCTTGCTTCGGGATAAATTAAGCAAGATGGGAGTGGACTCCCACCTGGTGGACTGGATCTCCGACTACCTCACTGGCAGACCACAATATGTCGGGCTGAAGGATATTACGTCTGACACCGTTGTCTGCAGCACTGGCACCCCCCAGGGCACAGTATTGGCCCCTCTTCTCTTCACCCTGTACACCTCGGACTTCTGCTACAACTCGGAGCTGTGTCATATTCAGAAGTATGCTGATGACACAGCCATTGTTGGGTGTATCAGGGATGACAGAGAGGAGGAGTATTGGAGACTGGTAGAGGACTTTGCTGCATGGTGCCACACTAACCACCTACAGCTCAACGCCTCTAAGACGAAGGAGCTGGTTATTGATTTTGGGAGGTCTAGACCAAGACCTCAACCAGTCCTGTTAGAGGGAGCTGAGGTGGAGGTTGTGGATTCATAGAAATATCTTGGGTTGTGGTTGGATAATAAATTGGATTGGACAACATACTGTACATTAGCCACTTGTATGGGAAGACACAAAGTAGGATGTACTTCCTAAGGAGATTGCAGTCCTTCATCATCTGCAGCAAACTTCTGCGGATGTTTTACCAGTCGGTGGTTGCCAGTGTCCTCTTTTACTCTGTGGTGTGCTGGGGGGCAGTATATCCAAGAAGGATGCGTCCAGACTGGATAAACTGATCAGGCGGGCCGGCTCTGTGGTCGGCGTGAAGCTGGACACCCTGGTGACGGTGGCAGAGATGAGGACTCTGGATAAACTGTTGGATATAATGGACAACGTCAGCCACACTCTGCACACCGTCATCAGTGACCAGAGGAGCTTGGTCAGTGAAAGACTGCTCCTTCCCAAGTGTCGGACCAACAGGCTCAAGAACTCTTTTGTCCACCATGCCATCACACTCTATAACTCCTCACTTGTGTGTGTGTGTGTGGGGGGGGGGGCATAGAGTACAGAGGACAGTAGGGCATTCATAGTGCAATAACCTTAACTTAACCATACTTGTACAAGCCATATTTAGCCTTGTATTTATATTGTGTATATTATATTAAGTGTTTATTTTTTTCTTTTTTGCTTTTCTGATCTGTATGCTCCTTTTATGTGCTGCTGGAAATTTTAAATTTCCCAGAGGGAGTCATCCCAAAGGGACTGATAAAGTTAAGTCTAAGTCTAAGTCTAAGTCTCCATGCCAAACAAGAACCAGCTCATTGCCCAGTTCAGCCACAAGATAGAGCCAAGCGACCACCACAAAGAGATGCAATTCACCAAGCTTCACATAATGTGTTTGCAATCACAACAGATATCAAGTTCAAATGATGCAAACAACACTACCAGTGACCTTGCCAGGTTCTTAGCCAGAAGTCAACTATTAACAGGAGGACTGACAAAATTTGATGACAAGCCAGAGAGTTATCTTAGCTGGAAAGCCACATTCCAGAGTACCATCAGAGACCTCGGTCTTACAGCCAGTGAAGAACTAAACCTCCTCATTAAGTGGCTTGGCCCTGAATCTTCTGAACATGCTAAGAGATTAAAAGCAGTCAATATCAAGCATCCATCTGCTGGTCTGAACATGGTCTGGACGAGACTGGAAGAACGCTACAGCTCACCAGAAGCAATAGAAAAGTCCACGTTTGCAAGATTCCAAAACTTCCCAAGGCTCACAAGCAAAGAGCCACACAAGCTTCGTGATCTATCAGATCTACTGTGTGAACTGGAAGCAGCAAAGCTGAATGGATATCTGCCAGGCTTGAGTTACCTAGACACAGCAAGGGGTGTAAGTCCAATCGTGGATAAGTTGCCCTTTCACCTTCAAGAGAAGTGGACAATGGTAGGGTCAAAGTATAAAAAAGACCATCATGTAAGCTTCCCACCTTTCTCATTCTTTGTTGAATTTGTGAAAGGTCAAGCCAAGGCAAGGAATGACCCAAGCTTCAACACGACTTACAGTCCTGCCAATTCTACAATCAGTTACAAAAAAGGAAAATCACAAGGTCACTACATGCAGAAACAATCAGTTACGGTACACAAAACAGACGTGTCAGTCGGAGTAAAGACAAAGGAAGGAGGCGAAGACATTAAAAGACAATGTCCCATACATCACAAATCACACCCGCTGAAAGGATGCAGGGGTTTCAGAACTATGTTGCTTGAGGACAGAAAAAAGGTACTCAAAGATAACAACATCTGCTATCGCTGCCTTGCTTCCACCACCCACCAAGGCAGGGACTGTCAAGTAACAATCAAGTGTGAAGAATGCAACAGCGACAAACACCTGGCAGCTCTCCACCCAGGCCCAGCTCCGACAGCATCTAAGCCTCCCTCATCTCCTGAAGAGAACGGCGGGGAGCAAGAACTCACACAGGACTTAGATGTCACAGCCACATGTACCGAGGTATGTGGAAATCAAATCACAGGAAAATCCTGCTCCAAGATCTGTTCGGCGCAAGTTTACCCAAAAGGTGAGCCACACAACATGAAAAAGATGTATGCAATAATAGACAATCAAAGTAACCAGTCACTCGCAAAAACAGAGTTTTTTGACACATTCAACATTCGAGCCACAGCCACACCTTACACACTGAAGACGTGTGCTGGCACAACACAAGTAACTGGTAGAAAAGCCTACGACTACGTAGTTCAGTCACTGGATGGAAAAATGAGCTTTCCTGTCCCCACACTCATAGAGTGCAAAGCTATCCCCAACAGTAGGGAAGAAATGATTCTGCACTTGGGGGGTGTGTGATTTACACTGTAGATAGGTAAAGCAAAATCTCGTTCTACTGTACATGATTGGTTGTACAGTTGAATGACAATAAGGGTGATTTGATTTGAAATACCCACTGCAGAAGCTGCCTCACATCACCCCCATCTGAAAGCAATAGCTGCTGAAATACCAGCCCTCGAACCAGGCGCTGATATACTGCTGCTAATAGGATGCAACCTTCTCAGAATACACAAGGTGAGAAAGTAAATCAGTGGCAGGCACAACGACACGTTTGCACAGAAGCTTGACCTGGGCTGGGTTATCATCGGTGATGTGTGTCTGGGTACCACCCACAAGCCAAGTGAGGTAAACGCTCTCAAAACACATGTGTTGGACAATGGACGCCCAAGCTATCTCACTCCCTGTGACAGTCGCTTCAGTGTAAAAGAGAGCTTCACAATGAGCCAACCGAAAGCTGTCTCCAACCTACTGCCACCTTCAAACCCACATGCAAAGCCCACAGTTGAGAATCTAGGAGAAGCGTCTTCTGTCGCACTAATGAAGACAATCACCTCGCACACTCTGTTGAAGGTGACCACAATGAAGTCAGGTTTGTCATGGGTAAGGCCAAACTAGCCCCGGTGCCAGAGCTCACCATTACGAGGCTAGAACTGTGTGCTGCAGTGCTCACTGTGGAAATATCTGAGCTTCTCAGAGAAGAACTAAAGATGAAAATTGACAAGACCACATTTTACACTGACAGCAAAGTGGTGTTGGGATACATCCACAACCAACGCAGAAGATTCCATGTATATGTGAACAATCGTGTCCAGAGAATCAAGCAATCGTCTCTGCCTGGCCAGTGGAAGTATGTCCCAACAGAGCACAATCCTGCTGATCATGGATCTCGCTCTCTGCCAGCAGGGAAGATCTCCAGTACTACATGGTGGTCTGGTCCAACCTTCCTGCTCGACAAACAGACTGTCACTCCTGAAAAAGGCCCATTTGGGCTCATCGATCCAGAGTCAGATGTTGAAATTTGACAGAATGTGACAACGCTTGTGACAAGAACTAACCTCAAAGCCTTGGGTTCATCACGTTTTGAACGTTTCTCAAAGTGGACCTCCCTTGTCAAAGCAGTAGCTTACTTACATCACATTGCTCACAGTTTCAAGTCCAAAGAGGGTAACAGATGTAGAAGCTGGAATCTCTGTAAAACAAGTCTCACAGAAGAAGCCTTAACGCAAGCAGAGTACACAATCATCAGATGTGTCCAACATGAAGTGTATGCAGAAGAAATCAAGTGCATCAAGACAAAACAAGACATAGCACTGAACAGTTCCCTTTACAAGCTCAATCCGATCATCGACGACAATGATGTACTCCGAGTAGGAGGACGTCTGTCAGAGTCAAAGCTGCCAAGTCATGAAGTCAATCCTCTTCTAATCCCAGCAAAGCATCACATCGCTACATTGCTCATTTGACATCACCATGAAGCTGTTAAGCATCAAGGAAGACATTTCACTGAGGGAGTAGTGAGAGCAAGTGGCGTGTGGTTAGTGGGTGCCAAGAGATCCATCAGCAGTGTCATCCACAAATGTGTGACCTGTAGAAAGCTTTGAGGCAAGACAGAGCAGCAAATCATGGCAGACCTGCCCGCTGAACGTTTGCAAACTGATCCCCCATTTTCTTATGCTGGCCTAGATGTATTTGGACCGTGAGAGGTTACGATGCAACACACTAGAGGTGGTCAAGCCAACAGCAAAAGATGGGCGGTTCTGTTCACGTGCATGTCTACAAGAGCCATTCACATCAAAGTAATCAAAACACTTAGCTCTTCAAGTTTTATTAATGCTCTTCGTAGATTTTTTGCCATCAGAGGTCCTGCTAAACAGATAAGATCTGACTGCGGGACCAACTTTGTCGGCGCATCCAAGGAATTGAAGTTGGATCCTCCAAAGCCTGGTGAGACAAGTGTGGAAAACTACCTATGCGAATAGAGGTGCTCCTGGGTGTTTAACCCTCCTCACTCATCCCACATGGGAGGCACGTGGGAGCGTATGATCGGCATAGCACGACGCATCCTGGACTCAATGCTCTTACAATCAGGAAACCCCAAGCTAACCCACGAGGTCCTAACAACATTGCTGGCTGAAGTCACAGCTATTATCAACACGAGACCTCTGGTGCCGGTTTCCTCAGATCCGGAAGCTCCTTTGATCCTGACACCCATGACTTTTCTCACACAGAAGAATAATGCAATCCTAATTCCACCTGGAAATTTCACTAAGGCCGACATGTACAAACACCATTGGAAGAGAGTTCAAGTCCTTGCCAACACCTTCTGGGCCCGCTGGCAAAAAGAGTACCTGAACATGCTCCAGAGTCGTCAGAAGTGGCAGCGCAACAAACCAAACCTGGAAGAAGAGGACGTCATTCTTCTAAAGGGTAAGCACCTAAAAAGGAACGAATGGCCTATGGGCATCATCGTGAAGACTCTCCCAAGCAAGGATGGAGTTGTAAGAAAGATGGAGGTCAAAGTGACACAAAACAAAACTACAAAGACTTTCTCCAGACCCATCTCGGACTGTATACTCCTTTTATCTCCAACAAATTAGTTTATAAGTTTAGTGGCATTCTTACAATAATGCCAGGCGGGGAGTGTGTTGATGCAGTTTATATTTTGTTCTTCCAGTCCTCTAGAGGGCATTAGGTTCTGTAGTAGTTTTAGGCTTGCCAGTAGGTGGCAAGAAGGAGAGACCTAGCATACTGAATGTCAACAGGAACATGAGTCTGCGTTGCTGTTCTTTCTAAAGCCATCTGCTCATTTCCAGCCCTTTGAGTGGCAATACAAGTAAGTTTAGCAGTTTATTGTGATGGTCAGACAAAGTATAATTGATTATTGGAATAAGTTTAATAAGTTTTACGGACATTAATCAGAGATGTGTCTTGTGATAGCAAAGTCTAATCTGAGTTCATATAGTAACACTGCTTAGCTAACGTTAACCCTTTAATGCACCTTTTGTGCACATTATCTTTGTTTTTCTAGTTTCTAAATACTTCTTTGTATTTTGTATCTTTTCAGTTTCACACTTTTTTGCATTAAATCCTAGTCCAAAACGACACCTGCCTGTTCCTTGGAGGAAGTGATGCAAGAGGGAGTTTAGCTGGCTGTGAATCTCAATATAGGACACGAGTCACATTGGGTGCAACAGTACAGTCACCCTACAGACCACCATCTAATGCTGTCTCGCTGCAGTGCATCCGGAAAGTATTCACAGCGCTTCACTGTTTCCACATTTTGTTATGTTACAGCCTTATTTCAAAATGGATGAAATTATTTTTTTTCTCAAAATTCTACACTATACCCCATAATGACAACATGAAAAAGGTTTTGAGATTTTTGCAAATTTATTAAAAATAAAAAACTAAGAAATCACATGTACATAAGTATTCACAGCCTTTGCCATGAAGCTCAAACCTGAGCTCAGGTGCATCCTGTTTCCACTGATCATCCTTGAGATGTTTCTACAGCTTAATTGGAGTCCACCTGTGGTAAATTCAGTTGACTGGACATGATTTGGAAAGGCACACACCTGTCTATATAAGGTCCCACAGTTGACAGTGCATGTCAGAGCACAAACCAAGCATGAAGTCAAAGGAAATGTCTGTAGACCTCCAAGACAAGATCGTGTCGATACACAAATCTGGGGAAGGGTACAGAAAAATTTCTGCTGCTTTGAAGGTCCCAGTGAGCACAGTGGCCTCCATCATCCGTAAATGGAAGAAGTTCAGAACCACCAGGACTCTTCCTAGAGCTGGCCAGCCATCTAAACTGAGCAATCTGGGGAGAAGGGCCTTAGTCAGAGAGGTGACCAAGAACCCGATGGTCACTCTGTCAGAGCTCCAGCATTCCTCTGTGGAGAGAGGAGAACCTTCCAGAAGGACAACCATCTCTGCAGCAATCCACCAATCAGGCCTGTATGGTAGAGTGGCCAGACGGAAGCCACTCCTTAGTAAAAAGGCACATGGCAGCATGCTTGGAGTTTGCCAAAAGGCACATGAAGGACTTGCAGACCATGAGAAACAAAATTCTCTGGTATGATGAGACAAAGATTGAACTCTTTGGCGTGAATGCCAGGCGTCATGTTTGGAGGAAACCAGGCACCGCTCATCACCAGGCCAATGCCATCCCTACAATGAAGCATGGTGGTGACAGCATCATGCTGTGGGGATGTTTTTCAGCAGCAGGAACTGGGAGACTAGTCAGGATAGAGGGAAGATGAATACAGCAATGTACAGAGACATCCTGGATGAAAACCTGCTCCAGAGTGCTCTTGACCTCAGACTGGGGTGACGGTTCATCTTTCAGCAGGACAATGACCCTAAGCACACAGCCAAGAAGGAGTGGCTTCAGGACAACTCTGTGAATGTCCTTGAGTGGCCCAGCCAGAGCCCAGACTTGAATCCAATTGAGCATCCCTGGAGAGATCTGAAAATGGCTGTGCACCGACACTTCCCATCCAACCTGATGGAGCTTGAGAGGTGCTGCAAAGAGGAATGAGCAAAACTGCCCTAAGATAGGTGTGCCAAGCTTGTGACATCATATTCAAAAAGACTTGAGGTTGTAATTGCTGCCAAAGGTTCATCAATAAAGTATTGAGCAAAGGCTGTGAATACTTATGTACATATGATTTCTTAGGTTTTTAGCTATCTATTTTTTTTAGCTATTTTTTAGCTATCTATTTTTTTTCTTGCCTTCTGATTGTTCCTCTGAGTGTTGCTATCCCTGTGCTGTTGCAATCCTGGAATTTCCCCATTGTGGGACTAATAAAGGCTTATCTTATCTTATCTTATCTTATCTATAAATTCAAGACATCGCTGTCTGTGTGTGTGTGTGTTTCTCAGATATCTTTCAAACCGTTTGACACACTGACCTAAGATTTTAAACGTGCTTTGCTGAAGCTACGAGGGTGTGCATCCCTGAATATGGAGTCACTTACTCAAAATATGTCATTTTTATCAATAAACGTTTAGCCACCGCTGTGTGACCGCTCTATGTCTTCATCCCCTGGCTTCAAGAAGTGTGGGTGGGGTTTCGGATTGACTCCGTGCTCATTGGAGAATATGCCGCATCATGGCCATGCTGATTTGACAATACGCAACATCACGACCATGCTGACTGGATAACACAGCATCACGACCTGTCAGTCACCACAATGCTTGCTGCTGAGGTTACAAGGGTGTGCATCCACGAGTATGGAGCTGCTCAGTCAAAATATATACCATAAAGTTACGTATTCGCCATAGAGAATGTGGTGGTGGTGGGGGCGCTGCCGGGGACCTGCGCATCCACGAGTATGGAGCCACTATATACCATAAAGTTGCATAGGTGTAATGGATATATTCACCATAGCGAACATGAGATGCAGGGGGGGAGGCGCTGCCGGGGACCCACGCATCCACGAGTATGGAGCCAGTCAGTCAAAATATATACACCATAAAGTTGCGTAGGTCTAATGGATACAGTATATTTACCATAGAGAACACGAGGTGCGGAGGGGCGCTGCCGGGGACCCGTGATGCCACAATGACATCACTGGCACACGGGTAAGGCAGCAGCCGAGACTCCTGTTAACCGGCCAACACCGACTTCCCACTGTGCACTCCACAAACTTTGGGGGGAGGCACACTCAGTCTGCCCAGTCAGTGGTACATGAAAGTCCCGACTGCTGCTTCATTGTGGAGCGGAATGACCAGATCAACTGCATATTACAAGTGGACTCGTGCCTTGACTAAACAACAGCAAGACGCAAAAATGTCCAAATAAAGACATAAATCATTTTTATTTAAATATGTACAGACAAATGGGCAACACTGATGCAAAACTTGCAGCCAAATGGGTCATTCTGCTGTGTGTGTGTGTGTGTGTGTGTGTGTGTGTGTGTGTGTGTGTGTGTGTGAGAGAGAGAGAGAGAGAGAGAGAGAGTGACACTGGTGAAAGGATCGGTGCTGTACTGTAGATGCCCTGAATTTCCCTCTGGTGATCAATAAGGTATACAAGATACAAATACAAAAATGTCACAATCTGGTGCATGGGTGGGGGCCGTGCCCAATCTTCAGCTTAGTTTAGTATTTTTCTGTTTGTTTGTTTTTCTGTTCACCTTGTTTGCTGTATTTGGCTCCTGTTTTTGGTCAGTTCATTATTAGTCTTGGTACTTTCTGTCATGAATTGCCCCTTCAGGGCAGACAGGAAAGACTTAAGAGCCGAACTGCAGTTTGTGGTAATTTATTAAGGAAACACAAAATCCAAAAAAGTGCTTAAACATAAACTTACATAAAGGAGAACAGTGAGAAGACAAAACACAAAGGAGTGTGTCGGAACAGGGATGGGGTCCCGACGGAGATACATGGATTAGAAGATGCTCTGACAACAGCAGACTAACAGAGCCCGTCTTAAATAGGGCAGGAAAATAATCAAAACAAATGGCCTCAGGGCTATCACATGAGCGGGCAGGTTAATTTAATTACTAAACATGGAGCACACAAACGAGATAATGACAAGGTGGGAGTGCCTGGAACAGGTGCAGGGCTCATGTCACAAGGAAACAAAATATAAACACTGAGAGCAAAATAGAACATTAAATCTAAAGACACTGACAGAATCATCATCATCATCATCATCATCATCATCATAATAATGACATGAAAACATAACAGAACAACTGACAACAAAGAACACATCCTAAACACACACGGAAAAATAAACACCACACTGGAAAAATACAGGAAATACTCAGGAATGAATAAAAAGCCTGACCACGGTGACAAACCACGCTCAGCCTCGTGACAGTGCCCCCCCTTTAAGGGTTGGAGACTAGACACCCCAGGGTAACATCAAAAGATAAAGAAAGAACCCCCCCAATAGGAGTACAACAATAACCCACCCCGGGTAGGTGGTGAGGGGACCAGGCTAGCAGGGAACCAAACAAAACCCCGCTCAGGACCCACACCAGCCAAAACCCCAACCACCTAAGCCCCCTGGACCGAAGAGCTGGACAGTTGAGGTGGGCGGCCAAAGTCCCAGGCCTGGCGGATGGCATGATGGAAAGAGTCGAGTGGCCTACCAGAGGATGTGGGCCACCCAACCTCGCGGCACAGTCTGTTGGGTGGTCTGCCAGAACTCTTTAACCACCTGAGCAGATAGGGTGGTCCAGGAGGCGACTGGCCAATAGGAAGAACGAGCGGTGAGCCAGATGGAGGAGTCGGGGAACCCATGCCAACATCAGGATGAGGAGAGGGAACCACAACGGCATCTGGCAGAGGAGAGAGGAACACGAAGGCATCTGGCAGGGGAGAGGGGACCATGATGCTTTTGGACTGCTCTGCAGCACCATTGATGGTCCCAAACTGGGACATAGCAGCACCCTCAGTAGTCCCGGACTGGGACATAGCAGCACTCACGGTAGCTCCGGGCTGGAGCAAAGCTGCACCCGCGGTGGCTCCGGGCTGAAGCAAAGCTGCACCCACAGTGGCTCCGGGCTGGAACAAAGCTGCACCCACGGTGACTCCGGGCTGGAGCAAAGCTGCACCCGCGGTGGACCCGGACTGGATCAAAGCAGCACTTTCGGTGGACCCGGAGCTGCACCCTCGGAGGTCCCGGGCTGGAACGGAGCACCCGCGACGACCTCAGCAGGAGGGGGAGCAGCACCCACAGAAGTCCTGGGCTGGGACGGAGCACCTGCGACGACCTCAGCCAGAGGGGGAACAGCACCAATGGAAGTCACGGGCTGGGATGGAGCACCTGCGATGACCTTAGCCGAAGGGGGGAGCAGCACCCACGAAGGTCCCGGGCTGGGACGGAGCACCCGCGACAACCTCAGCCGGAGGAGCTGGACCCATGGTGATCTCAGGTGGTGAGCCTGGACCCACGGAGACTTCTGGCAAAGCTGGATGATCCTCGGTGACCCTGGGGAAAAGCTCAGATGGGACAGGCAGAGAAACAGGGTCAAGGTCACCGGTGGCAGTGGAGCACGCTGAGGTGAGCTCAGGCGCAGCTCTCCCCACCAGAAACCAGGCAAGATCTCTCCAATATAGAAATAACAAAAACAAGGAGCACTTACCTGAGCTCAAGCTCCACCGCCGTCCAGGACTCCGTCGATCCAGACGATGACGTCTTGGGCCCGGCCCGCTGGAGGTTCAGCTCGAACTCTGCTGTGGTGGCCCCAGCAACAGGCATGGTGGTTGATGCAGTCCCGGGATCCCCCAGCAATGGGACCGATGCAGGTGGCTTGCCCGGCGTGGCAACAGGTCCATTCCCTGCTGGCGCTGGATCTGGCACAGCTGAAGCCCGGGATGCTCACTCGCCAGTGCAGGCTCCGGATCACAGGCAGCACTCTCCCTCTGTCCAAACCATGGCTGTGGAGCTGGAACCAGGTTCTCCAGGGCCACAGGCTCCTCCATCACGCGGCGACTCAACCGAGTAGTCGGTGGACACCCGGGGAGAATAGGAGGAGACACGGAGAGGGCAGGTGAGAAATTAATGGCTGCAGCAGGCAGTGAGGACTCAGGGGACTGCAAAAACTGAGCCTCACTACCGGGAATCAGGCAAGGCATATCATCATAAAATGTGAGAGAATGAAAAGACACTTACCTGTGTTCCCGGGGCACGATATTTCCTGCTGCAGCTGGTGTTGGATTGACCATCTCCGTGACTTCTGTTGAAGAGGGCCTCCCAGGGGAACCTTGAAGAGCCACCCCTGCTGCTCCAGCGACGGGCGGAGCCGGAGAGGACACAGCCGACCCCTCAGCAGCAGGAGAGAATGGCGAGGAGAAGCAGATAACAGCAGCTGTGGAGAAGGCTGAAGCTGACGAAACAGCCAGAGAGGAAAAACACAAGGAGGGCACTGCTGCGGGAGTCTTCTGACTCGGCAAAGGGGAATCTGCTGCCTGAGAGGCAGGGGTATCCCTCCGGCAGTCCAGAGCTGGATGGCCACGCCGTGGAGCAGATGATGTAGGAGCAGGTAGATAGATAGCCTTTATTGTCATTATACAAACAAATGTACAATGAGATTTAAGCATCTCCTTCAGTGCAACATATGTAAAAGAGAAAAATAAAAAGCATAAAAACAATAAATTCCTACAATAAATAATGTATAATATGTACAGTGTATGTAATCTAAGATAAAATAAGATATATACAATATAAAATAAAAAATATTAAAAAGATTGCACAGCATTCTGGACCATAAATGTCAATTACACAGTAATGTGTTTAGAGGTATACTGGGGGGTGGGGGGTCAGGGACGGTTGGACTGAGAATTCAGAGCCATAATGGCTTTTGGAAAAAACTGTTCTTGAGTCTATTTGTCCTGGCTCTGATGCACCTGTAGCGCCTCCCTGAGGGCAGCAGGTCAAACAGGTGCTCTACTAAGGCAGCGGGCGGTGTAAATGTCTGTCAGGGAGGGGAGAGGGCGGCCGATGATCTTCTGTGCTGCCTTTACTACCCTCTGCAACCCCTCCCTGTCTACCATTGTGCAATTCCCATACCACACTGTAATGCAGTATGTGAGCAGACTCTCAATGGATGAGCGATAGAAGGTCAGCAGCAGGGTGGAGTTGAGGTTGTACTTCCTGAGGACTCTCAGGAAGTGTAGCCGCTGCTGAGCCTTCTTAATAATTGCCGAGATGTTGTCTGTCCAAGAGATGTCAGAGGAGATAAGGACGCCGAGGTACCAGAATGTGTGGACCCTCTCCACACACTCACCGTTGATGAAGAGGGGGGGTGGGTCGGTATTAGTCCTCCTGATGTTGACAATGATTTCTTTGGTTTTCTTGGTGTTCAGAGTCAGGTTGTTTTCTAAACACTAAGTTGCCAACTTCAGGACCTCCCCCCTATAGGCTGTCTCGTCCCCTCCTGAAATGAGTCCAACCACCGTGGTGTCATCAGCAAACTTCACGATGAGGTTGTTGTTGTAGGCCAGACGACAGTCATAGGTGTAGAGACAGTACAGGAGGGGGCTCAGCACACAGGCCTGTGGGGAGCCAGTACTCAGCGTCCCTGTGGAGGAGAAGTAGGAGCCAAGTCTCACAGTCTGGGACCGGTTAGTGAGAAAGTTCTTTATCCAAGCACATGTGAGAGGTGGGAGACCAAGAGTGTTCAGTTTGGTAATGAGAATGTCCGGGATGATTGTGTTGAAGGCTGAACTGTAGTCCACAAAGAGCATTTGGACGTAGCTGTGCTGCCGCTCCAAGTGGGACAGCGCAGAATGGAGGGCTACGGCAATGGCATCTTCAGTGGATCGGTTTTCACGGTATGCAAACTGGTAGGAGTCAAGGTCCGGGGGAAGATGGCTCTTAATGTGCTGGAGAAGCAGTCTCTCGAAGCACTTCATAATTACTGGGGTGAGGGCCACAGGCCGGTAATCATTTAGGCTGGTGGTGGGAGACTTCTTTGGTACCGGGATGATTATGGCAGATTTCAGACAAGACGGGATGACTGCCTGGGCCAGGGAGAGGTTGAAAATCCTGGTAAAGATGGTGTGGGTGCACTGGAGGCGAAGCAGGGCATCTTCTGTGTAGCACGCTTCTGTGTAGGCTCTGGGTTCACTGGAGATGGCCCCCATGTCAGCCTGGGGAAGGATTGTTGCAGCACGGAGAGCATGGCCAACAAGTCCACGAACTGGGCATCCCTCCACAACCCTGGGTATGCCTCAACAATGACGATCGCTGAATTCACACTCTTAGATTTTTTTTTGGGCTGCGGGAGGCGAGAGCTTTATCCACGAAGCTCTGGACAAACTCGGCAGCCCACTGCTCCTCTACACTCTCAGATCCTGCTGCCAATTTCCCCTTGATTGCTGGAGGTCGGCATGCTGGGGACATGATGAGCTCCACACCCAGGTGAGTAAAACAAAAAAAAAGATAACCACAAACTACAGCAGCTGGGTATCTTACTGGTCAGAGCGTACTGTCAGGAATCGCCCCTTCAGGGCAGACAGGAAAGACCCAAGAGCTGAAGTGCAGTTTGTGGTAATTAAGAAAGCACAAAATCAAAAAAAGAGCTCAAACATAAACTTACATAGAGGAGAACAGCAAGAAGACAAAACACAAAGGAACGCGTCGGAACAGGGATAGGGTCCCGACAGAGATACATGGATTAGAAGATGCTCTGACAATGGGAGACTAACAGAGCCCATCTTAAATAAGGCAGGAAAATAATCATAACAAGTGGCCTCAGGTGTGGATCACATGAGCGGGCAGGTTAACCTAATTACTAAACACGGAGCATACAAACCAGATAATGACAAGGTGGGAGTGCCTGGAACAGGTGCAGGGCTTGTGTGACACGGAAACAAAATATAAACACTGAGCAAAATAGAACAGGAAATCTAAAGACACTGAGAGAATCATTATCATAATAATAAGGACATGAAAACAGAACAACTGACAACAAAGAACACATCCTAAACACACACGGAAAAATAAACACCACACTGGAAAAATACAGGAACTACTCAGGAATGAATAAAAAGCCTGAGCATGGTGACAAACAGCGCTCAGCCTCGTGACACTTTCCTTTATGGTTTGTTGTTGTGATCATTGCGGGTGCTGTGACAGCTCGCGCGTCACTTCTGGCTGTCAGATTCTGTTCACAGGCTGTCACGGCTGCCAGTTATGATCACCACTCATGATCCCACAGGTGTTGGCAATTGGGGGTTTCTTATTTAAGCCGTTGGCGCTACTTCCCTGGTGCAGCCTCGTAAAACCTCTTCAGTCGGGAATCCCCCGGACTTTAGCAACTATTATTTACCTGTCTTTTGCTCATGTTTCCTTGTTTATCCTGGTGTTCATTGCCCCAGCCCAACAGCTGTGTTTTTTGTTCGTGTGTGTGTGAGTTTGTGTTTCTTTTCTGTTAATAAAATTTGCAAACTCACAGTCTGCGTTTGGCGTCCCTGTGTGTCCTCCAAGAGGGCGCTCCATGACAGTATGCCGCTGCCTGCAAGATGCCAGCGGACTGTGAGTTCTGCCTTTTTTTCCCCTCCCATGTTTTTTCTTTAAAGATCTATGTTTTTCTGCTGGCATGGCAGCGTTTCCCAACTACAGTCGGTGTGGGTTTAGTGAGATGGAGTGTTGGACTGTGAACGTTGTACTTAACATCTTATCGGAGGCTCATGCTTCCCGCACTCCCAAGGCGGCCCGGGAGTGTCTGGTTGGAGCCGCTGATGAAAGCTGCTGAAAGGTGTCTAAAGGCTGAAAAAGTTGAAAGTCAAAGGGATGAAGAAATCTGGAAGGAGACAGAGTCTGTATTCAAGTCTGTAGCCTCAGCAAAGATGTGTTAAATCTCATCATGCAAGTCACTCTTCTCATTCAAAGGTCCCATCCAAGCATTCATCCAGGCACTCTTCAAAAAGACAAGATGCAGCTGCTGAAGTTGCGGCTAACGAAGCTGCCTTGGAAGTTCTGCTTGAACAAGAAAACCACATAAAGGAAATTGAAAGGCAAGAAGCAGACATTGCGTGGCAGCAAAGAGAGCTGGAAGCAAAGCGCAGAGAACTGGAGTGACTGGATACAGTAATAAAACTGAAAGATGCTAAAGCAAGACAGTGAGTATATCAGCAAAGTGAATATTCAGATGAAGAAATATACAACCTACTCCATCAACACAATTTGGATGAAGAAAATGAAGTCAAGTCTGAAAGCAATGACCAGCACCTCAAACTGTGTTACCCGCCACAAAACGTGACACATTCACAAGAAGTAAACACTACAGATCTTGTCCGAGCCTTTGCAGGGTCCCTCAGTGCAAGTCGTCTTCCTGTACCAGAACCAACGGTATTCACTGGTGACCCACTCAGATACAATGACTGGAAGATCTCATTTCAGACACTCATTGACAGAAAGAATATACCAGCTGAAGAGAAGACATACTATCTGCGAAAGTATGTAAGTGGATCTGCAAGGAAAGCGATAGAGAGCTACTTTCTGCTAGGCACAGAGTCGGCCTACAATGCCGCGTGGACAGTCCTTGAAGACAGGTATGGCAATCCATTCCTCATCACCAAAGCCTTCAGAGACAAACTCAATGCATGGCCCAAGATAAGCTCCAAAGGCAGTATGGAACTTCAAGAGTTCACTGACTTCCTTCGTAGCTGTCAAACAGCTATGTCACAGATTAAAGGACTTGAAGTGCTCAATGACTGCAATGGAAAACAAAAAATGCTTGCAGAACTTCCAGACTGGCTCACATCAAGGTGGAACAGAAAGGTTACAAAAGTGCAAGAAACGAGCCACACCTTTCCAAGTTTCAGCCAGTTTGTAGAGTTCATCTCACGTGAAGCCAAAATTGCATGTAACTCCATAACATCTCTCCATGCTCTGAGACCAAGTGAAGGTGAAAAGACAGAAAGGAATATCCTCAAGAACAGAAGCCATGGAGCTACGGTCCTAGCAACTAACTCAAATGAAAGAGTTGTCAATGCAAGTTGTGTCTACTGCGAGAAGGCAGGTCACGTTTTACAGAAGTGTCGGAAGTTCATGAATGAGAGCATCAATGAGAGACTCAAGTTCGCACAAGAGAAGAAGTTTTGCTTTGGTTGCTTGAAGTCTGGCCATCGCTCAAAGGATTGTGAAAATAGAGGAACTTGTGATATATGCAAGAAAATGATCGAACTAAATGATGATTGAATGATGATCAAATGATGATCGAACTAAAGAAGAAAGAACTCAGACAAAGATTAATAAAGTGAAAGGCACTGACAAGACAAGGTCAAGAACAGAGGTCCTGCAAGACAGTGATACACCAACAACAAATGAAGCGACGTCTAACAGAGTAATGCAGAACGTCAAAGACACACACACATCTTTCATCATTCCTGTATGAGTGTCAGCCGAAAGTGAGCCAGAGCGTGAAGTTCTTGTGTATGCACTCCTTGACACACAGAGTGACACAACCTTCATCCTCGAAGAAACGTCAAGAGCTCTGAGCACTAAAAGTGAACCAGTTCAGCTAAAGCTTACTACTATGTTCTCAAGAAACACAGTTGAGTCCTGTCACAAGCTATCCGGTTTACAAGTAAGAGGGTTTTACTCCAACAAGACCATATCCCTGCCAGTGACGTATGCAAGAGACTTTATTCCAGCAAATTGAGATCATATTCCAACGCCAAGTACGACAAAGGCACGGCCACATCTCGAACACATTGCAGATGAGATTGCTCCGCTCCAAAGTTGTGACGTGGGCCTTCTAATTGGCTACAACTGTCCTCAATTTCTTGTTCCCCGACAAGTTGTGTCCGGCAAGGAAAGTCAGCCATTTGCACAAAGGGCTGATCTGGGATGGAGTATTGTGGGCCTCGGCAATCCATGTCTTGATTATGGAGATGTTATTGGAGTGAGTCACCAAGTCATTGTAAAGCAAGTGGTGCCAGGTATTCAGCCCTCTTCGAGCCTCACCAGTGAAGTTCATTATGTGTACAGAACTCAGATAAAGGAAACGGTCTCACCTGACAACGTGATCAAAATGTTGGAGTCAGATTATGTGGAAAAGGCTTTTGAAGATGTAAAGATTTCCCAAGAAGGTCTCAGATTCCTGACAAAGATCAAAGAAGGCATTAAACTCAAAGAGGATGGGCATTATGAGATCCCACTCCCATTCAAGAGTGAAAGGCCCAACATGCCTGACAACAAGACATGTGCCATTCATCATCTCAGATGCTTGAAAAGGGACTGCACGGTGGCGCAGTGGTTAGCACTGCGGCAGCACAGTTTACCCTCGGCTGGGGGATCGCGGGGATCATGAGATCGTGGGTTCGATCCCTGCCCCCGGCCAACAGTGATCTGTGTGGAGTTTGCATGTTCTCCCCGTGTATGCGTGGGTTTACCCCGGGATTTCTCCGGTTTCCTCCCACATGCCAAAAACATGCAGGTTAGGTTAATTGGAGACTCTAAAGTGGCCCTTGGTGTGAATGTGTGTGTGAATGGTTAAAAGGGATGGCGCCGTATTGTGGCTGCTTCATCCATCCAGGTGGTGGATGACCCTTAATTTCTGTAAAGCGTCTTTGAGTGTCTATGATAAAGCGCTATATAAATCTGATGTATTGATTGATTCACAGACATTTTTAACACCTCCCTTAAGTTATGCCACGTGCCGTCCTGCCTCAAATCCTCCACCATCATCCCTGTCCCCAAGAAGCCACGGATCACTGGACTTAATGACTACAGACCTGTAGCGCTCACCTCTGTAGTCATGAAGTCCTTTGAGCGCCTGGTCCTGTCCCACCTCAAGTCCATCACCACCCCTCTCCTGGACCCGCTGCAGTTTGCCTACCGAGCCAACAGGTCTGTAGACGATGCAGTCAACCTGGCCCTCCACTCCATCCTGCAGCACCTGGACTCCCCGGGAACCTACGCCAGGATCCTGTTTGTGGACTTCAGCTCCGCATTCAACACCATCCGCCCCGCTCTGCTCCGGGACAAGCTGTCCCTGCTCAACGTGCCTGACTCCCTCTGCAGGTGGATCATCGACTTCCTGACGGACCGGAGGCAGCATGTGCGGCTGGGAAAGACTGTCTCAGACTATACTAGCATCAGCACCAGATCACCCCAGGGCTGTGTACTTTCCCCCCTACTCTTCTCCCTTTACACCAACTCCTGCACCTCCAGCCACCAGTCTGTCAAGTTGATCAAGTTTGCGGACGACACCACCCTCATCGGGCTCATCTCCAACGGCGACGAGTCCGCCTACAGGAGAGAGGTGGCCCAGCTGGCGTCCTGGTGCAGCAATAACAACCTGCAGCTGAACGCTCTGAAGACAGTGGAGATGATTGTAGACTTCAGGAAAGTCACTACTCCTCTGCCCCCCCTCACCCTCTCAGGCTCTCCCATCACCACTGCTGATTCCTTCCGCTTCCTAGGCACTACCATCACCAGGGACCTCAAATGGGAGCTGACCATCAGCTCACTCATCAAAAAAGCCCAGCAGAGGATGTTCTTCCTGCGGCAGCTGAGGAAGCTCAAGCTACCCACCAAGATGTTAGTGCAGTTCTACACAGCCATCATCGAGTCCATCCTCACCACCTCCATAACCGTGTGGTACGCAGGAGCCACTGCCAGGGACAGACTAAGGCTGCAGCGCGTCGTGCGCACTGCTGAGAAGGTGATCGGCTGCAAGCTCCCATCTCTCCAGGATCTGTACATCTCCAGGACCCGGAGGCGTGCTGGCCGGATCATAGCCGATCCCTCACACCCTGGTCATGTACTGTTTGCCCCCCTCCCCTCTGGTAGAAGACTTCGGTCCATCCAGACTAAAACCTCCCGTCACATGAACAGCTTCTTCCCCTCTGCCATTAGACTGCTGAACACTAAGTGACTCTCGTGCACCATGTACAGCAGCTCAACCAGACTCATGTCAATCATCACTGTTTTCTTCCTGCATTACCGACTGCACTATATAGTTCTCCACAGTATCTGCTGCTGGCTAATATATATTTTAACTGTTGACCAGTATCACTTAATCTTATCCTACACTTTATTACATGTATAGTTTATTTCTCTTATCTTATCATGTTTAATGTTGCAGCATTGTACCGAGACAAATTCCTAGTTTGTGTACTACATGAACAATGGCAATAAACCTGATTCTGATTCTGATTCTGATTCTGATTGATTGAAAAGAAAGCTGAGAAGGAACAAGCAATACTACACGGACTACAAGAAGTTTATGGAAGAAATCATTGCTCATGGAGACGCTGAAAGAGTCCCAGATCAAGACATTGACAAGACCCCGGCTTGGTACATCCCACACCATGGGGTGTATCATCCACAAAAACCTGGAAAGATTTGCGTTGTGTTCGACGCCTCCGCCAAGTTTCAAGATCCGTCCTTAAATGATCATCTCCTTACCGGCCCAGAGCTAACTAACACTTTGCTTGGAGTCTTGTGTCGTTTCCGAAGAGGCCCAGCGGCTATTATGTGTGATATTGAACACATGTTCCATCAGTTCCATGTGTGTGTCGGCGACCAAGATTATTTAAGGTTCTTATGGTGGGAGAATGGCGACCTTGAAATCCCATATGCCATCTATCTGATGAAAGTACACCTATTTGGCACAGCTTCCTCCCCTTGTTGCTCCAACTACGGCCTCAAGCACCTTGCAACTGAAGGAGAAGAATGTTTCAGCGAAGACACCGTCAAGTTCATTAAAACCAATTTCTATGTTGACGATGGGTTAGCAAGTGTTGACACCGAAGGTAAAGTAATACAGCTCATCAAAGAAGCCCGTGAGCTCTGCAGTACAGGCAAGCTTCGGTTGCATAAGTTTATCTACCAACAGCACCAAGGTCCTAGCCTCACTTCCAAAGGAAGAATGCGCTGTAGCCACCAAAGATCTGGACATGGCGCTGGGTGAAGTGCATATGGAGAGAGCACTCGGAGTGCAATGGTGTGTGGAATCAGACCAGTTCCACTTCAGAGTAGCAGTAAAAGAAAATCCACTAACACAAAGAAGAGTATTGTCCACAGTGGCTTCAGTGTTCAATCCACTTGGATTTGTCGTGCCCTTTATTTTGCTGGGAAAGCAGATCTTGCAACAAATGTGTCGAGATAAACTCAGCTGGGATGACACCTTACCTGACAGTCTTCGACCCCAGTGGGAATCTTGGCTTCTTGACCTCAGGAACCTTGCAGATGTGAAAATTCAGAGATGCTACATTCCACCAGGCTTCAAGGTCCAGCACTATGAGTTGCATCATTTCTCTGATGCAAGTTTGTCTGGATACGGTATGTGCGCCTACCTCAGAGCGGTAAACACATCTGGTGAAGTCCACTGTTCCTTGGTCATGGGAAGATCAAGAGTTCCACCTTCCAAAGTAACAACCATACCACGACTTGAGCTGTCAGCAGCTGTAGTTGCTGTTCACACTGGTGACATGCTAAGAAAGGAACTTGAAGTACAAGTCTCACAAGAAACATACTGGACTGACTCCAAGGTTGTACTCGGATACATCAACAATGAAGCCAGCAATATGTTCCTTGCAAACCGAGTGGAACGCATCAAACAAAGCACAAAATCTACACAGTGGAGGTAAGTGGCATCTGAAGAAAACCCGGCCGACCATGCCTCGAGAGGCCTCACAGCTGAGCAACTCATTGCCTCAAACTGGTTTGCAGGGCCAAACCTTCTCTGGCAACCAATCATATCCAGCAGTGAAATCAAGGTGGGAGAGCTATCAAGCAGTGACCCAGAGATTAAGAAAGTTCAAGTTCACAAAACACACGCTAAAGACAATGGTCACTCTTAGAGCACCTACACAAGTTCTCTGACTGGTCAAGAATGATCAAAGCCATTGCCAGACTAAAATGCTATGTGAAAGAAGCAAGGGATCGCAAACCAAGGTCCTACGAAGTTAGCAGCCTGGAAGAGAGAAGAGAAGCAGAGCTGACAATCATCAAGATAGCTCAAGAAAGAGCTTTCACACAAGAAGTAAAGTCCCTTCAACATTATGAAGTGATGCAAACAAAAGACAAGGCGAACAAGTTGCACAAGTTATGCCCATTTCTGGATGATCAAGGTATTCTTCGAGTTGGAGGACGCCTCACACATGCTGCCTTACATCCTAATGTTAAGCATCCAGCAGTCCTGCCAAGAGACAACCATGTGTCAGCATCGCTTGTCAAGCATTATCACGAGAGAACGTACCATCAAGGACGAGGGATCACCATGAACAAGCTTCGTGCTAATGGCCTTTGGATCCTTGGGTGCAGCAAAGTTGTGTCATCTTCCTGTTTTGCTGTCTGTCTGTGTGGTTTGCTCTCCTCACTCTCCTGAGCTTTTGGGTTAGCCACTAGCGATGGCTACTAGCTCTCCTTCCTCTCCTCCTCTGGTGTGCTCTCTCTGTCAGATGTTTAGCTACACCTCTGCCTCTTTTAGTGATAACAGTAAATGTAATAAATGTTGTCTTTTTGAGGCGCTCGAGGCGAGGTTGTCTGATTTGGAACCCCGGCTCCGCTGCATTGAAACACTGTCTGCGCCAGTTATTCTTGACGGACGCCCCTTAGCTGCAGCGGAGCTAGCTAGCATAGCTAACCCCATTAGCGGTCCTCAGGCTCTCCTCAGCAGCGAGGAGACTGGGTGGGTGACGGTGAGAAGGAAGCCTAGTCGCAAAGCCCCGGTACACCTCCAACCTGTTCACGTTTCTAATCGTTTTTCCCCGCTCAGCGACACACCCGCTGAGGAAAAAACTCTGATCACTGGCGACTCTGTAGTCAGAAACATGAACCTAGAGACTCCAGCGGCCATAGTCAAATGCATTCCTGGGGCCAGAGCAGGCGACATCGAGTCAAATTTGAAAATGCTGGCTAAAAGTAACTGTAAATACTCCACAATTGTTATTCACGCTGGCATTAATGACATCCGTCTCCGGCAGTCGGAAGTCACGAAACTTAGTAGTAGTAGTAGATTAGTTTATTTGACAGGGACAGTGCAATAAACATAGACAATTAATCAAAGACAATCAATCTGATGTGTTGCACATTGAGTGTATAGCTATTAGCTAATTTGCAACTCTTGTCCCTGGATGGGCTTTAGAAAAAAGAATCAAGATAAAAATATACACAATAACCACATACATCAATGCAGAAAAATTATAAATACACAATTATAAATATTATAAATATTATAAATACACAAATATAACAGCCTGACTCACCTTTAACATAAATATTATAAATACACAAATATAACAGCCTGACTCACATTTAACACATATAACATAACTCACATTTGCCTATTTCAGGCCTTCCTCCCTCCGTCACTCACTATAAACAAACACATTTATTCCTTCCCTTCATTCACTCTCACTTTGCAGACAAATAAATCATACATGAGTACATTCTTGTTTATTTTTCAGCCAGTTTTTAACATTTTTAGTGAATGTTTTAAAGTCCGTTATTATTTTAATTTCATTTGGCATTGTGTTCCAGATGTGACTGCCCTTTATAGAGAAAGCTGTTTGTCCAAATGTGGTTCTGCGGTGGAATATTTTACAGTTATTGTTAACAGAACTCCTGGTGGCTCTGCTGCTGTCCTGTCTTTGGACGAAACCAGCAAGTGGCTCGGGTGCTGATTTATGGAAACATTTGAACGTTAATTTCAGAAGACAGAGGTCAATGAAGCTCTCAAAACTCAATAGGTTGTATTTTTTTAAAACATTACAGTGATGCCACCTAATGGGCTTTTTGTCCAAGATTTTTAGGGTTTGATTATATAATGAACCTATATGTCTTATTGTGGAAGGGGCTGCTTGAGCCCAGACTGTCAAACAGTATGATATATGAGAAAAAACCATAGAATGCATATACAGTGCAGCTGCTTCGTAAGGTATGTAATATCTAATTAATTTAAAGCAGTTCAGATTTTTTTTTACTGTTTTTGAAATTTTCTTTATATGAAGATTAAATTTGAGTTGAGGATCTAGTACAATGCCAAGGTATTTGAATTCTGTAGCTAAACTGATGTCATGATCATGTATATTAACTTTAAAATGTTGCAGGTTACATTTTTTGATTGAAAAGCACATTGAGACTGTTTTCTGAAGGTTCAGCAATAGATGGTTCTTGAGGAGCCACTCTTGGACATCAACCATACTTGTAGACAGTACATCTGCAGCCTGTGCTGGAGTCTTGGCAGCTGTGTAAATAACTGCATCATCTGCATAAAGTTGGCATGTTGCAGCTGAGCAGTGTAACGGCAAGTCATTAATAAAAATGCTGAAAAGTAAAGGACCAAGAATGGACCCTTGTGGGATACCCATGCGGTTGTTTAAAAATGAGGATTTATCCTGGTGAACTTTTACACACTGTTCTCTATTCTGGAGATAAGATGCAAACCATTCTAATGTATTTGGGGAGAAGTTAAAAGATACCATTTTGGATAAAAGCAAACTGTGGTTTACAGTATCGAAAGCCTTTTTGAGATCTAGAAAAACAGCTCCTACCACATTACCCCTGTCCAAGGACTGTTTGACGTTTTCAATAAGGCAACAATTTGCTGTTTCTGTTGAGTATCCTGGTCTAAAACCAAATTGATGTGGATGAAGAAGTTGACTGTCTTGTAAGTAGTCTATCAGCTGTGTAGCTACAACTTTTTCAAGAACCTTAGATAGGACTGGTAAGATAGAGATTGGGCGGTAATTGCATATATCGTCTTTACTGCCTGATTTATGAACTGGTATGACGACAGCTTTTTTCCAGCCAGATGGAAATGTACTAGACCTAATGGAGAGATTAATGAGATGAGTCAGTGGTTTGATTAATATTTTGCTGTGCATTTTGAGAAAGGAGGTGCTCATATTGTAGATATCACTAGTTTTTGAGTTTGACAGTGTTTTAACAATACCAGCAATTAACTTCTCATTTACCTCATCGATGTGAAAAGTATCTGTTGGGAGTATGGAATTTGTGTTGTTGAGCACATTTGGCAGCACAAAAATTTTTGTTAAGTCTTCCACAGAGCCCACAAAGTGTGAATTAAATTCATTTGCCAAAGTAGCCTTGTCACTGACGGTCTTGCCATTGATTCTAAGTTCCTTTACCCCCGTCTGATCGTTTTTTTTATTAGTTAAGTTATTTAAATGCCTCCATAGGGAACTGTTGTTACCCTTTGCATGATCTATCAGTTTATTGTAATAAGATATTTTTGATTTTCGCAGCTCATGTACCACTTTATTTCTTAAACTTTTGTACACAAGGTGATCATTTTGTAGTTTGGAGGTTAGTGATGTTTTCAGTGCATAGTCTCGCCTCTTCATAAGTTTTCTTATTTCATTATTTAACCATGGTAGTCTAATCTTCTGTTGTCTACTTTTAATTTGCTTTGAAAATTTTTCTATAGACTTTGTGATTGTTGCAGTTATAAAATTACAACAATCATCTACTTCACATGTTGCCATGAGCTGCTCCCAATTTTGATTCTCTAAGTAATGTTCAAACTCCTCATTTTTTGATTTGGGGATAATAAAATTTGATTTGTCAATATCGACTCCCCCAAAATACTGTAGTCGCTTTTTAGTAAGTTTCCTGACAGCAAGAACCATGTTATGATCTGAGAGACCAGTTACAAGATTATAGGTTCTGGTTATTCGTTCTGGTTTATTAGTAAATACCATGTCAATAAGTGTTCTGGATTGTTTGGTTATCCTGGTGGGTCCTTTGATGATTTGCTGGTAATTAAATTTAGTCATGAGGCTTTTCAGTTTTTGTTTGTCTTTTTTATCAGACCAGTTGATATTAAAGTCACCATGAATTATTGTTTCTCTGTTCTTCTCAAGTTGTTTAACCAGATCACTTAATTCATTATAAAAGGAAGAGTTGTGTGACGGTGGGTTGTACACTACTGCAATGTTGAAATTCATTACCGGAGAGAGACATACATTAACAGCTAAACATTCAAGTGAAGTATTCAAATCAACCAGTTGACATTTATATTTCTCTTTGATGTAAATTAAAACACCTCCTCCCCTCCCTACCTGCCTGTCTTTTCTAAAACACTGGTAGCCCACAATATCGATCATATTAGTGTCTATGTTACTGTGTAGCCAGCTTTCTGAGAGACAAAGGTAGTCCAGATTTGAGTCCAACAGCAACACCGAAATCTCATCTCTTTTGGGGATTATGCTCCGTATGTTTAAATGACCGCCGAGGATCCCCTTTGGTTTAGCCTTGGTGTCCCAAAGAACTCGTGCATGATTAACAGTTTGGAAAAATAAATGTTGTTTTTGCTTTTGTACAGCTCGGTTTTGTGCTAACCCAGTGGTCTGCTGTTTAATAGTGGCAGGTCCAGGGTTAAGGTGAATATCTCCTGCCAGAAGTAGCAGAACTAACAGAACTTTAACTGTATATCCTCTGCCATATTGTGATTTTTGCTTAACAGCCATGTTTGCCTTAATTTGGAAGTTTTTGCTCAGGGCTTTTAAAGACCACATAGAGTGTAGGGTGAGATGTCCAAGCCCAAATCCATACAGATAAAACTTCTTAACTTCACCTTTGGTTGAGTTTGTCGGAAAATCCTTCTTGTTGCAGGTCCAGACACACAAAGACAAAACGAAGAGGAAGTAGAGAAGTAGAGAAGGCTTATTAGTGGTGCCCATCAGCCCACTTTTTAATCCGGTGGCAGCCATCTTCAGTCCTTCTTGGAAAGAAGGAAAAGGAAAATCTGTGGATAGTAAAATAAATTCTGCTTATATCGCCAGAATCTGATCCGATCGTCCTCGAATCCAGCTGGGCCTCAGCTAGCCAACTAGCCCCTTCCGTTGCTGGTCTCGTTGCTCATAGTCGCCGTAACTGGTCTCCCGTCCCGCTCCTCCAACCGAGTCTCGTCACACACCGCCGCTGCCACCGAGCTCCGCTGAGGTCACGGTAAATCCTCCGCTAGGCACCGCCACCTACCGTCGTCTGCCTGGGTGAAATCTCTGCTGAGCCCCGTCAACAAATAGCCGCTTGCCTGGTAGTATCTCCGCTGGGCCTCGCAGCTGGGCTTCGATTCAGGCTGGTGTAAGGTGGAATGACTGGCGCCAGCATTAAGCTAACTAGCGTTAGCTTAGCAATCGCTTCGGGTAGTCTCGTCGCACACCGCCGCTGCAGTCACGGTAAGTCCTCCGCTGGGCACCGCCGCCTACCGCCGTCTGCCTGGGTGAAATCTCTGCTGAGCCCCGTCAAACAAATAGCCGCCTGCCTGGTAGTATCCCCGCTGGGCCTCGCAGCTGGGCTTTGATTCAGGCTGGTGTTAGGTGGAATGGCTGGCGCCAGCATTAAGCTAACTAGCGTTAGCTTAGCAATCACTTCAGGTAGGGCACATCAGTGAATCACAAGGAAGCGCTGGAATCGCTGGTCAGTTTACTCACAGTGGCCGGATAAAAGCGATCAAAGGGGTAATCCACCGGAGGTATATCCGATCGCTGTAGGTAGTTATTTAGAGACTGGCGCCAGCATTAAGCTAACTAGTGTTAGCTTAGCAATCGCTTCAGGTAGCATTAAGCTAACTAGTGTTAGCTGAGCAATCGCTTCAGGAAGGCGCAGGAAGTCGCTGGAGAAAGGCGATTAAAGGGCAATCCAACGGAGGTGGCAATTCAGCCCGTGCGTGTTCGCCATGAGCGCCGATCGCTGCAGGCCAGCCACTTTTAATGGCAAAATCAGTGACTTTGTCTCAGCACTGAAAAAGTGTGACCATCCCGGTCGCCATCTTGAGGATGGATCCTCAATAATGTAGAATTATGTAGGATTAATGTAGAATTGGTGTGTGACTTTGCAAAAATGATGTCTGCCACTGTAGTATTCTCTGGGCCCCTCCCCAATCTGAAAAGTGATGACATGTTTAGCCGCTCGTCATCCTTCAACCGCTGGCTGTCTGTGTGGTGTTCTGCAAATGATGTGGGCTACATTGACAATTGGAGCTCATTTTGGGGAAAACCTGGTCTTATGAGACGAGACAGCATTCATCCCACTTTGGATGGTGCTTCTCATTTATCTAACAATCTGGCATCTTTTTTATCCAAATTTCCAAAACCTTGACTACACAGAGTTGGGACCAGGAAGCAGAGTCACAGTCTTACACGCCTCTCTGCAGCTCCTCTTCATCCGCCACCCCTCAACTTAGCCCCTGTCTTCCCCATCAGAGAATCATTGTCTGCTCCCTCCAAAGTAAATAACTAGAAAAGCACTCGGAGAGCGCAGACCTCCGCCAAGCGCCGCATTTCCCCCCATACAGTCTTCAGATTCCTTGATCATGAAAACATATGACAAGCAGTGGTTCAGTAGTTATTGACGAAAATGGCATTTTCCGTAATGGTGGCCAGAGTTCCTCCCATACAGTGTTTGTGTGTACGTTTTCAGATTCCTTGACCATGAAAACATATGACTAGCAATTGGATTGACAATGATAGGATTAGTGGCTCAGTAGTTATTCTGGAAAACGGCATTTTCCGTAATGGCGGCCACAGTTCCTCCCATACAGTGTTTGTGTGTACGTTTTCATATTCCTTGACCAGGAAAACATATGACTAGCAATTGGATTGACAATGATAGGATTAGTGGTTCAGTAGTTATTGAGGACAATGGCATTTTGCGTAATGGCGGCCAGAGTTCCTCTCATACAGTGTTTGTCTGTACGTTTTCAGATTCCTTGACCATGAAAACATATGACTAGCAATTGGATTGACAATGATAGGATTAGTGGTTCAGTAGTTATTCTGGAAAATGGCATTTTCCGTAATGGCGGCCACAGTTCTCCCCATACAGTGTTTGTGCGTACGTTTTCAGATTCCTTGACCATGTAAACATATGACTAGCAATTGGATTGACAATGATAGGATTAGTGGTTCAGTAGTTATTCTGGAAAATGGCATTTTCCATAATGGCGGCCACAGTTCCTCCCATACAGTGTTTGTGTGTACCTTTTCATATTCCTTGACCAGGAAAACATATGACTAGCAATTGGATTGACAATGATAGGATTAGTGGTTCAGTAGTTATTGAGGACAATGGCATTTTGCGTAATGGCGGTTTTCTTGTGGACGGTGATCCAGATCACCACCAAAATCTAATCATCTGTAGGATACCCCATTTCTGACAATCTGTGAAAATTTCATGTAAATCCGTCCATAACTTTTTGAGTTATCTTGGTAACAGACAAACAAACAGACAAACAAACAAACAAACAAACAAACAGACAGACAGACAAACCAACGCCGATGATCACATAACCTCCCCCTTTGGCGGAGGTAAAAATATAATATATAAGCATCCCAAAGTGATTAAGAAAAATATTGGTAAAACTCAAATTAAATGTAAAGCCTCTAAATTGAATGATTTGGCCTCTGTTCCTCCTCATAATTTAAAAATTAAATGTGGTTTATTAAATATTAGGTCTCTAACTCCCAAGTCTCTGTTAGTCCATGATCTGTTAATTGATCATCAGATTGATTTAATATCCCTTACAGAGACTTGGTTAGGGCAAGAGGATTATGTTGGTTTAAATGAATCAACTCCCTCTGGTTATTTAAACTGTCAAAATCCCAGAAGGTCTGGTCGTGGAGGAAGAGTAGCAACAATTTACCATTCCAAATTACTAGTTAATGTAAAGCAAAAAAACATGTTGTAGCCACACATGTGACTTACTTAATGCCTTGCATAATGCCTCACATCTTAGATAAGAACAAGGTGCAGAGTTTCCTTGGAGATAACAGGAAGCTGTGAAAGTGTAATCTTTTATATGCAAGAGACTGCTTGGAGGCTCCTTTGTGTGCCAAGAGACTGCTTGGAGGATCCTTTGTGGGCCAAAGACTGTGAGGGGGATGCTAAGGGATTTAAGAGGAAATGCAAAGTTACCTTTGATGTGAATGCAATGTGACTTGTGAGCTGTGGGGAGACCTGGGTATATAAGGGACGAGTTTTTTCTGAGATGTCCTCTTTCTACAATGCTCATGTTGGAGACGTGTAATAAACTGCCTTGAGACAAACCTGCCTTGTCAATTACACACTCCACACTGGTGACCCAAGACGTAGCATGCACGCAGCAAGAAGAGAATTCCCTGGGGCCAGCCGCGTTGGGAGCCCCCAGCCAAGCGTATGCCGTTATGGTCCAGCTACCGGACTTTTGGCAGCACAACCCGCGCTCCTGGTTCCACCTGGTTGAGGCACAGTTCGCCCTCCGGGGAATATCGGTAGACGACATGAAATTCTACCATGTGATCGCAAAGCTCGACGCCCACACGGCTCAGCATGTGGAGAGCCTTCTGGAGCAGCCACCAGCCAGCGACAAATACGGCGCGTTGAAGGCTGCACTCATCCAGCACTACACACTCTCGGTGGAGGAGAGAGCAGAGAGACTCCTGGCGCTGACCGGGTTGGGAGATTGCACGCCCATTGACCTGATGGAGAAGATGCTGAGGTTGAAAGGCTCGGACGATGGCCACTTCATCTTTACCCACCTCTTCCTCAGGAATCTGCCGTCAACGACGAGAGCGGCCCTGGCCAGTTCGCCGTTGTTGGCCAAGCGGGACTACCGTGCGCTGGCCCGGGAGGCGAGTCGGATTGTCATGGCCAGCAGAGAACGCACGGCCACGGCGGCAGCGATGGAGCTCGGCGTGACGGCCGGAGATGGCGGGGAGCCATTGACAGCGGTATCAGAGCCACTGATGACGGCAGCGGCGGGGGCCAAGGAACGCGGAGGAGACACCCTTTGTTTCTACCACCGCCGCTTTGCAGAGAAGGCACACAAATGTGTACCACCGTGCCAGTTCAAGCGCTCGGGAAACGCCAAGACCGGGGGTCGGTAGCAGCTGCGGCCCTCAGGGAGGAGAACAAGCTGCTCTACTTGACGGACGCACGCTCGGGGAGGCATTTCCTCGTGGACACAGGTGCCCAGTTGAGTTTCATCACGCCTTCCTACGCTGACCGGCTGGCAGGTTCCAGCGGCCCCGAGATGGCAGCAGCGAACGGCTCAGAGATTAAGACTTTTGGTGAGAGGACTCTGCTTCTGTCTCTACACGGCCGTACATTTGAGTGGACTTTTGTCATAGCAGCATTGAATTTCAATATATTGGGGGCTGATTTTTTGTGCTCACATGGTTTGTTGGTTGATGTCGCTAACAGGCGCCTGGTTAATGCACTTTCTTTTGATTCTATTCCCTGTACAGCTCGAGCGGCCTGGCCAACAGCACAAGCCAACGTCACAGCTGCAAGCGGTAAGTTCCACACACTGCTCACTCAGTTCCCAGCACTCACGGTCCCCACATTTTCGGCAGCCGTCGCTAAGCACGGGGTGGAACATTTTATTACCACCACCAGGCCGCCCGTTTTTGCAAAACTTCGGTGCTTGGACGCAGCTTAACTGGCCATAGCGCGCGAGGAGTTCGCCAACCTGGAGAGGCTGGGCATCATCAGGCGTTCAAACAGCCCATGGGCTTCCCCACTACACATGGTCCCGAAAGCTGACGGTTCGTGGCGACCTTGCGGGGATTTCCGCAGGTTGAACAACGCCACAGCGCATGACCGCTACCCAATCCCTCATATCCAAGATTTTTCCGTTCATTTGGCAGGGGCGCGCGTTTTTTCTAAAATAGACTTGGTCTGCGGTTACCACCAAGTCCCAGTGCGCGCTGAGGACATACCCAAAACAGCGGTGATAACTCCATTTGGTCTATTCGAGTTTTTGCGCATGCCATTCGGGCTTAAAGGGGCTGCACAGACGTTCCAACGCATGATGGACACGGTGCTGCACGATCTCCCTTTCGTGTTCGTCTACTTAGACGATATCTTGGTAGCCAGCGCGTCCGAAGACGAACACGAAAGCCACCTCGCGGCAGTTTTCCGGAGGTTGGGAGAGCACAGGTTAATAATCAACCCAGCGAAGTGTCAGTTCGGGGTGACGCAGATCGATTTTTTAGGACACCGCGTCTCCCCCGAAGGAGCGGTTCCGCTACCTGACAAAGTGTGCGCGGTAGCAGACTTCCCCCGGCCGCAGATGGTCAGGGCGTTACAGGAGTTTTTGGGAATGGTGAATTTTTATAACCATTTCCTCCCCCGTGCAGCGCAACTCATGCAACCGCTGTATGCCGCGCTCAAAAAACAGAAACCCGTGAATAAGATCAAGTGGTCCCCGGAGCGGGACCAAGCGTTCGCGGAAGTCAAAGCAGCCCTGGCAAACGCTGCGTTGTTGGCACATCCAGACCCAACGGCCCGCATAGCGCTCACCACTGACGCGTCAGATGTGGCCATAGGGGCGGTCGTGGAGCAGCATGTAGCTGGGGCTTGGCAGCCACTCGCCTTTTTCAGCAGGACCTTGCGCGATAGTGAACGTAAATACAGCGCGTTTGACAGGGAGTTGCTGGCTCTCCATTTGGCCATTCGCCACTTCCAGTTCTGGCTAGAAGGGCGCTGTTTCACCGCGTTCGTTGACCACAAGCCACTAACATTTGCGATGGCCAAAGTTTCAGAACCGTGGTCGGGCCGGCAGCAGAGGCAGCTAGCTGCGATCTCAGAGTTTACTACCGATATTCAGCACGTGTCGGGTAAACTGAATGTAGTGGCAGACTGCCTCTCGCGCGCCGTGGCTGCCCCCGTCCGCGTGGGGATAGATTACACAGCCATGGCCGCGGAGCAGGTTAGTGACGCGGATGTGCGCGCGCTCCAGACTGGACCAACAGGGTCAAGGCTGGACAGCAGGGTGCTGCAGGACGGTATGCACCCTCTAATCTGTGATGTCTCCATGGGGAGACTGCGTCCCGTGGTACCGGCAGTGTGGCGCCGCCGTGTTTTTGACTCGATTCATTCTTTGGCGCACCCGGGGGTGCGCGCGTCGGTCAAAATGGTAGCAGAAAAATTTGTGTGGCCGGGCCTCCGCAAACAAGTTAAAGTGTGGGCGGCAGCCTGCATGGCGTGCCAATGAGCCAAGGTACACAGACACACGAGAGCTCCCTTGGAGCCATTTCACATTCCGGCTAAGAGGTTTGACCACGTTCACGTGGACCTCGTGGGTCCCCTCCCGCCATCACAGGGGTGCACGCACCTTCTGACAATGGTGGACCGCACCACGCGTTGGCCGGAGGTGGTTCCT